>JBBPCZ010000042.1:33291126-33323272 GCA_037974445.1 Brycinus macrolepidotus
TTTCTTTCTTTCTTTCTTTCTTTCTTTCTCTCTATTTCTCTTTCTTTTTTTCTTTCTGTGTCTCTCGCACAGCGTGTATCAGGTGGTGGTGGAGGAGGAGAGGCCCAGGAGAGCGCGTGGCGGTGAGGCAGAGATCCTGCGCTGTTACCCCATCCCGGTCCACTACCAGAACGCCTCGTCTCTCAACTCCAAGTACTACTTCACAGCAGAGTTCCCTTCCGGAGGCATCCCCTCCCCTCAGCCTTTCACTGTGGGGGACAACAAAACCTACAGTGGCTTCTGGAACGCACCCCTGCTGCCTCACAAGAGCTACAGCGTCTACTACCAGGCCGTCAGCACTGCTAATGGGGTGGGTACAGCACTGACATTAGTTTCCACTGCCAACAGGGTTTGCATAAGGCTGTGTAAGCTTTATAGAATACAGGCAAAACCATTCAGCGAAGTGAGAATTTGTAGCCCCCTCAATTGTTGTCACAATGCCTACATTCAGAAAGTGTGATTAATTCCAATGATTTTTATTCATGAAATGATCACACTGTTAATGCCAATTTTGTTAATCCTAGATTTGTGTAGTTTTTTCGTATAATTGAAAATTGGGGGTAAACAGATTATTGATCGGCTAAGCAAAGAGTTAATCAGCTGTCTTAGTATCATAACTAATGTCATGGCTGTAGGAGTTTGCAAATCTTTTACACAAATACAAATTTCATTGAAATTTACTTGACATTTACAAATTTTACGTCCAACTGAGTTGTGCACCACAATTTCTCATTAGGCTGAACAGGAATTTTTCTGATGTTCTTTGATCTTTGTCCAACCTCACAGCAGTTGGACGGATGTATTCGCATGGGTAGGTCGGTTGTTTCAGTTGATGGGTCCAGCACTGCCCTGATTCTCCACTTTAAAAAAACAAGGAATGCGATAACAGTGTTGGTATGTGTAGTGTGATAACAGCAAAGAAAGTTCAAAGCTGAATTCGCACCCACACGCACGCACACACACACACACAAAATGTAGGTGGCGGCCCATTTTAGCTCTCCGTGTGTGTTACAAAGCAGCTCTCCACTTTGCTTCCGTTAGAGCTGAAAGCACGGACATTATTGTGTACATGAAAAAGTACGACCAGTTAAGGCCCTCCTGCCATACCCTTCAATCACGGTGGGCTGCGGAAGCGCAGAGCCAGGCGAAAGGTTTTCAGGCTTCGCTGAGGGAGAAAAAGTACATCGGCCGCGACAGCAAAAGTTTCTCCCAGAGAGCGACTGCCTGAGTGACACAGCCACATTGTGTAAAGTGCACCTGCCTGAAAGGCACCACGCACACCCACACCAGCCAGACACATTAACACACTTCTTTTTAATGCATTTCTCCCTCTATCCCTATCTCTCTGCATCTCTTTCTCTCTTTCTATTGCTATTTCTTCCTCTCACCTTCTCTCTCTCTCTCTCTCTCTCTCTCTCTCTCTCTCTCTCTCTCTCTCTCTCTCTCTCTCTCCCCAGTGCTTTTAAAGAAAGCTGCTGTTTAGACTGACAGCAGTGACACGACATGCTTTTCTTTAAAAGGCTCCTCTATCCCTCCGTCAGCGGGCGAGCGAGAGCTCGTCTCCTAATTGACTGAAGACCTGTGTTTTAGTGCTACTGATGAATGCTGACGGGCACTTAGCCAGGCAGCCTTGTGTCTGTCTATTCAAGACTGATAATTAATCAAAGCCCACACTCCTAATGTCCTTCCTTTTAGTTAGCTCTGGAAGAATAGACTACGTGTGACACGAAATGTGCCGTTTCATTGAATAACTAAGCAAATGCTCATGTTTATATTGAATTGTAATGTATCAAGCGAGCAGGTTTGTTCTTAGGGCAGCAGGGAGCTGTGTTTCGGATCCCTTCGTACTGAATGAATCATAACACTATCAGTTATATCCAAAAAAATAAAGCCAAATCTATTTCAACACTTTACACAGTCTGTACACAGTTAGTAAAATCTCATTTGCACAATTTTCCACTTACCTCATTTGTGATCAATCAGCCAAGACATGTTTGGAGTCCAAATTTTGCTTCTTCAGTTTAGCGCTGGAGCTAAGACGCTAATGTAACTAATGCTAGATTGTGATTCTTTTTTTTTTCATTGCAGGAGACTAAAATAGACTGTGTGCGAGTTGCCACCAAAGGTGAGGCCTGTGTATCGGATCGGCTTGCTGAGGTTGCTTGTATTGTTTTATTCGCATAAGGACTTCTTATCGTGTGCACTAATGTTAACAGATTGATTAAGACTAATGTTGTCTTTCTTAAAATTGTGATGGAGGTGGTGTTTTTTTAATGCTACTGTAGTTAAACTTTCAGTTCTGTTCTTTTCTCTCATGCCAGTTTCTTTTTGCTTTCTGTATTTTCTTCTCGGATTCATTCTTTTCTGTTTTGCACTTTTTCTATTAATTTACACTCTTTTTTTCTCTCTTCATCTATTTATCCTCTCTCTCCCTTTCTTCTGTGTGTCTTACTCTCAATATTTCGCTCACTCTTTCTTTATCTTTCACCTTCTTCTCTCTTTCTCTGCCTGCCCTCCTTTCGTCTTTCTTTTGCTCTTTCCTTTCTAAATCTTTCTGTCACCACCTCTTTCTTTCTCTTTGTCTTTCTGTTTCTTTGCGCTTTCTTTTGCCTCTCTATTATATCTCGTTTTTCTCTTACTGTCTCTCTCTCTCTCTCTCTCTCTCTCTCGTCTGTATATTTATCTCACTTTCTCTTTCTCTCTCTCTCTCTCTCTCTGCATGCTGTTATGGATCTCGCTCTGTCAGCTGCTATTCTAGTGACGCAGCTCACTACCCCCTACATCCGCATTGCTCCGGCTGCAGGCGACAACCAACTAACAGGTCAGACACTTACCCTGCCAAGACTGTCTCTATGCATCCGCTTCCATTACTACCACCATCACTGCCCATCTGAGGGACCCGGAGAGTGTGTGTGGGTGTACATGTGTAGGTGTGTGTGCACTGTGGCCCTGATGCAATACGCACTTCTGTTTCTGCAGTGTAAAAACAAACATGCATGCACAAACTCACTCAACACACTCTCTCGATGTGACAGTGTCCCTCGCTCACACACACACTCCATGAACACTCCACTCTGACATGCTCGTTATGCATCCAAGCTTGCAGGACATCCATATGTAAACACACACAGCCACACACACACAAAACCATTCACTAACAGGGTGTCTGGATGTAGTGTTAAATCTCTGCATGATTGGAGAGGAGTGGATATAAACCTGTGGGGAAAAAACACACACAAACACACATGCACAAATACACACACTCACACCCACACACAGTGGAGCAGAATGTTCCATTTCTCTCATTTGTCATCCTAAACTCACTGTCAGGAAACCGCTCTGTTCACAGGTGGCTGAGCTGACATGGCTTCTCATTACAGCCTAAACACTCACCCTTACACACACACACACACACACACGGTGGGACACTCTTATCTACGGAGGAGGAGAGGCAGTGTTGGGCCTATCGTATATTGCCTCCCTGAGGCTATCTCTCCCTGGCAGGTAGCGAGGAACACATAGCTCCAGCATTATCAACCAGCAGTGCCTGGATCCCACAAATAAATAGCCCAAAAGTCTCAATGGAATTCCAATACTTTACATTCAAGGTTAAATAAAGTTTATATCTTGGCAATGCTTTAAAACAGCACTGCCAACATCGTATTGCGTTTACGTGAATGGTGTACAAATATTCATTTAACGCTATTCCTGCTGCTTCTTTAAAGGTCATTCACCAGTTTACATACCTGCCATCAGTGCCAGGCATTGAGCACTTAGATTTTTCCCTGCCAAACTAAGTTACAGCAAAACCCAACAGTGTCTCTGATTTGGTAGTACATTGAAAACGTAGTGATTCAAATGTGTACATTGCTTTCACATGAATCAGCAGTTAACAGTTATAACAGAAGTAAACAATTGTATTGATATGAGAAACAGCTTTTTTTATTTATGACACATTTGAATGTACACATTTCAATCATTTCAGTTCAAAGCATTTCCAAATTTGGCCTAACAAGTGACTTTTCACTTTGGACCCTTGACCTTGTCAGGGGCAGCAACCCACAAGCCGAATGCAGTGGAGCCAGAGAAACAGACAGACCACACGGTGAAGATCGCAGGAGTCATCGCTGGCATTCTCCTCTTCGTCATCATCTTCCTCGGGGTGGTCCTGCTCATGAAGAAACGGTAAGCATTCCCCATAAAGAAATGATAACACATACACACAAACAGGTTTTGCTTTTACTGTATGAGTTCATATGTACTGGGTGAACTAGAAAGTCATTGCACAGCAAATCTTAGATAACCTCCTCAGCTGCAAAGGCCTAAAAACTACATAACTTACATTTTACTTTAATTGCAGTTACCAAATAACTTATAGTGGCTGTTGAATAATAAGTCTCAGTATTAATCATTTTATATCTACGTAAACTATATTAGTTTAGCAGTTTTTATCAAATAATATGTAATAGTGAGTAATATACAGGCATATCTGTTAATCTGTGAATGAAATGTCAGGGTAAACCAAGAGTCAATGTAAACTGGATAGTAACATAGACTCTTCAGGGTCACAAAGAGTTGCTGTTTTCTTCTTAGCTTTATGACATGAGTGACTGAGGGTTTAAAGATACAGTGGCAGGATGTGCATGGTAGGAAGGCCTAGACGGGGTACACAGAAGAAACGGCTGTGAAGATAAAAAATTAGAGAACATAAAAGATCACCAGAGAGAATAAAAAGTTCAAAATTTGATCTTGGACTCTGTTCTCATTGCTGCAGAGTTCATAATCCACTTTCTTGTAATCACATTGATATGCAGTTCGTGGGGAGTCCTGTTTTTCTAGACAAGCGTCTAAAAGACTTACAGATCTTGGGGGAGGTTTTCTCAGTTCAACTTTAGTCATTAATAATAGATTTCCCGTCCAATTTCTTTTTGACCCCTGCTCGGCTGCATTGTCAGTGAGATGTTGAATAATTAATCTAATTATGTTGATAAGTCCTATTAAAACGAGTTTATAGCAGTGAGATCGAGAGACGTGATGAAAAATTAACACTGGGAGGCCATCTATCTGTCACCCTCAACCAAACATGGAGTTTCTAAATCCTCTGGAAAAAAAATGATAAAGGATGAGATCTTTCTGAGACCACTCTGCAACAGAGAGACAGAGCAACAGTGATTTTGTGTGAAAGAGAGAGAGAGAGAGAGAGAGAGAGAAACAGACGGAAAAGGGAGATGAGAAGGAAATAGTGATGAAAGCTGCGGAGCAGTGGAATGATGGGTTAGCTGCAGGCTAGTTTACATTAGCCTGGTTCCCAACAGCCCTCTATCAGAACCTAGGGGCCTCAAGAGTCAGTGCGAGTAAATATTCGAGTCAGATCTCACTCACGTACACATAAACACATGCATCCACACTGGCGGTTTGTTCTGCATTTGTTCTAGATTAACAGTTGTCTCTTAGTCACCCATCAGTAAAGGCACAGAGGGAGCGGTGAATGGAAAAGACCTGCAGGGCTAATATCAGCTCCACATTAAAATAACCCATACTACCCTCCTTGTCTCCAGTACACTCCAACACCTTCCTGTAAGCATGGCAACAGGGAACCCCGTTTTCCAGCTGCACAGTTTATTCAGAAATAATCAGGCCTTGTCATATTTGCACTTCAGATATGCCAAAGAAGCCTGGCTGGAAGTCTGGACATTTCCATTCAAGAAGTGCCTCCAATCTTGGCGAGGTCTGAGTAACAGGCTAAGGTTATGATCACTATGCATAGCCAATTTAATTGAATCCCCTTTCAATATAGCTTAATAAAATGAATGGGTGTGTTTGAATATGTTGGTTTAATTAGGCAGATTTGATTAGAAATGGAAGTGTGTGAAGACATTCTAATCCTCATGTTAAATCTAACCTCATGGTTTAATTGATATTACTGTTCAGAATCAGTACTGTTTTAATGTCATTGTTGGAACACAATATCTCCCTTGATATACTCATTTACAAACTGGCCAACACAGAAAGCACAGTGATTGAAACCTTGTTAGCCCTATTGTATGAAATGACCTGTCCAACCCCTATTGCCAACAAATTGATTACTTTTACCAGTTTTTTTTTTCTGTCTCTGACTGTGATGGGAATCGAATACTAAAAAAAGGTCCATACAATTTCCTAAGCACTTTAAAACTGAATTAATGTGGGTCAGTTAAATTACGCTTTTCATAGAGGTAGAGGTCTTCAAGTCAAATTGTCTGGCCAGTTTTAAGTATTAATGGAAAAGTCGCGCTGAAAATTCTTAGTGTGGTGTGGTTAGTGTGGTCCTGAATGAATCCAACTTTCCCACTTTCAACCAACAAAGAGCAAGCTTATTAAACAGTCACCATCTTTAGACTATTACATTACTGCTTAAAGTAGTACTCGGTTGTTTTGCAACATAATCCTCATCTGTTGCATTTCTAGCATACATTTACAATTTTATATTCATGCATTTGGCAGAGCAACTTAAAATGTAACGACGTTACGTATGTAGGAGAATGTAGCATTAGGAGTCTTGCCCAAGGACAGGTGGTATTCTTGCACAAACAGGGGAAGTGAAGACTAGTCTCCTGCATGGATAAACTATTACTGACTAGGCTACGCCAAACAAGTGCTGCAGGATGAAGTTCATTTCTTTTAAGTAGAGGGAAACATGTTTCTCTATATGGCTGTCTGTGATAACCATACAGATTAGGTGGGAGTGACGGAAAGGCTCTCAAATCATTTATTGATGTTCCCATTTAACAAATTTTCAGTATAGATTTTCTACAGATAAGATTTTTTCTTTTCATCTATCCAATTACATTAAAAGTATTAGTATCAGTACTTATAATGGGACACTATCCTTGGTATTACTTGGAATTAGATGGAAGAGAGAATCACTCGTGTCACCCATGTCGAACAGTGTTTCAGCGAGCATGCCAGAGGCCCCCTTCCGCAGTCACCGTAGCACTCCTGCAGTCACGAGGCCAGACCTCTCTCTCTTTCTCTCTCTCTCTCTCTCTCACTCTCTCTCTCTCTCTCTCTCACACACGTGTGTCACCATGTCTGCTTTTGTTCATCGTTATCTCTTTTTCAAACATTAATATTTTTACTTTTTCTTTCCTTCCATTCCATCCCCCCCTCCACTGCTTATACCCCTCCACCACCTCACTCGGCAGAAGAACCTATCACTCCTACACTTATTACCTGTAAGTAAACACCTTTGTACAATGTTAGTGCATTTTCTCTTTCAAGCTAGACTTGTACAATATTTCCTGCATGATTAGACCTAGTTCTTCTACTAAGGTCCTCCTATAGACAGGCATTTTATAGCGTAAAACTTAGAGCATAATGCTCAGAATAAGCAATGAATTGAATTTAAATGACCAGTTGATGGGAGCCTGATTTGTCTAAAACAAAACAAAAAAAAATCCAAATAAATATTACTAATGTTATTTGAGATCTGATGTAGGCTGAATGATTTTCTATCAGTTGGCTTATCAAAGTCTGAAATTGAAATGCCTGTCTTCTCACAATCGATGCTTCTACTTTGAAAGGGGACCTTGATTTCCCGCTAATTATTTTACATTTCTTCCATCTCTGTTCTGAATGATGAACTAACACAGAGTTCTAGTGAGGAAGCTAAGGCTTTTGCTCTGCCTGCGATGGTAACTAGCAAGAGAAGTGACGGTCTTTTCCTCTGGGTGGAAATTTACCACCTTCACCACCCTCAGTTCTCTCTGCTGGTCAGCACAGGCAAGGGAAAAGCAGGAAATTAACCCTTCATTTCATTCCAGCCCCTAGCATCCTCACCCTCACCTCTGACTGTTTATTTGCTATTTTATTTGATTGAAAACAACCTCCACTGCGTTCTCATTTTGAGTTGGTTTTAATTTCCTGCATGGTTCATGTTAGATGCATGCTGATTGGACTCGTTTGCCCGTTGTGTAACTTGGTGGTTAATGAATGGTTGCAGCACTTCATTTGTTGTTCACCTTGCCGACTGCCTGTGAGTGTAACACGAAGCTGAGGAAACGAAGCTCAGCGCCAAAGAAACAGGAAACAGCCTGAAGCCTCCTGCTTCAGAAGGTAGCTGAAACTCAGCCCTCCTATTACGGCTGATAGCGAGGAGTTCAGCGAAGGTTTTGAAACCCACAGCAAGTGTGTGCCAATCACGGCGAAACCCCAGTTCTGTTTCCTCAGCTTCCTCCCAGGGCTTCAAGCCAGATTGACATGGCAGCCTCTCTCGGCCCAACCACCAGGGCGAGTGATTGACATGTGTACGCTGCTCGACGAGGCCAGGGACTGCTGGGAAGAATGCAGTTAGGAGACGTAACCAGGGGCAACTGGGCCAAGATGCACTTCCAGGCCCCAAGGTTTTGTCATGTCATCAATAAGCAGGGGGTAGGAGTGACACTTATGTCACCCATCCTGTCACCCAGTAAGGGTGTGTATAGAGAGGCCATCTCCGAGGAGAGCATCAAAACACTTATAGCCTGACAGGGAGCGTGAACTATGGAGGTCATGGCCCAACCATGTGAAAAAAAACAATAAACGTCTCAATAAAAACAGAAAGGAGAAAAAAAAAATTTGGCTTCATATGGCATCATCATCCTTTATCGTGATTATTTAGTGATTGTTTTATTTATTATATTATTTTTATACCAATATAAACATAATATAATAAATAAAATAATCACTAATTTTTTTTTCTGAATTTAAGTTTTGGCTTCATTGTATCACTAATGATACAATATAGCAAAAAAACCTAAACTCAGAACAAAAAACCTTTATAACAATTTACTTTATTAAAATAATTACAGTATGTAGGCTACAGTATGTACCACAAA
Organism: Brycinus macrolepidotus; assembly: GCA_037974445.1. Classification (NCBI taxonomy): domain Eukaryota; kingdom Metazoa; phylum Chordata; class Actinopteri; order Characiformes; family Alestidae; genus Brycinus; species Brycinus macrolepidotus. The sequence continues at coordinate 33,300,021 of JBBPCZ010000042.1, forward strand.
ATCCTCAGTGACAGAGAACGGATGTTCATTGAAGGCATTCAATTTAATTTTTTTTTTTTTGTCATTCTTTGCACTTTGGCTCCGCTGTTTGGCATCATTTCAAAAACTATGCCTACAGATGGTGTCGGCATGGTAGGGACTTACATTTTAGCTTCTGTTGTTTTGCTGTGTGCTGCGTATCGAGCAGGAAGTGTGGAATCAGACTTGCCATTTTTTGACACCTCTTAGAATGAGCAGTGATTACAAATCACTTGTCTAACGTTCCTCACAGAAATCTAACTTCAACTTTATCGTATTATTTGTAAAGTATACGATTTTTTACACTTTGTTTTATACACACATACATACACACACACACACACACACACGTGTATATATATATATATATATATATATATATATATATATGGGGGGAGAGAGAGAGAGAGAGAGAGAGAAACGAGTGAGAGCAAGTGAAGAGAGAACATTTGAAAGCATAGAAAAAGAGATAAGGAGGAAGGATACCTCCAATGCCCCACCTCTCCATTCTGCCCTGTCGTATCTAATGAATTTTCTTCGTGTGTGTGTGTGTGTGTGTGTGTGTGTGTGTATGTGTGTGTGATGGCATTGGGAGTGACGGAAGGGGCTTTAATGTGGGAGGGTTTAGCAGATGCTGCCCGCAGCTCAAACACCTTCATTAAATGAACACGCCTAAGCACAGAAATGCAACACACACCACGCTAATTGGAACAAGCCAAGCACATTTGTTTCACTGACAGCCTGAGCATCCTGATGATGAGGAGAGTGAGAGAAAGGAGGGAGAGAGAGAGAGAGAAAGAAAAAGGACTGAGTAAGACAAAGAGAAAAACAGTGGAGAAAGAGAGTCTATGAGAGAGGGAGAGAGAGAGAGAGAGAGAGAGAGAGAGAAGCTGAGAGAAAGAAAATGGTTGAGAGAAAGAATGTGGGTGAGAGAGGTATGGAGAGAGGTGTGGGAGAGAGTAAGAGGGTGAGTGTGTGGGAGAAAAAGAAAAGGATGAGTGAAAGAAGGTGATTTAGAAAGAGAGTGGAGGAGAGAGGGATGGATAGAAAGAGGAATCCTCAAACACATCTTCGTCTGTCCATCTCTTGGGCCTGGCCTGTGCTCTGGCCATTGTGGCCGTGATGGGTCAGAGTGAATCCTCTCTCAGTTCTCCTTCAATACATTAATGACCTCTCCATCACACACACACACACACACACACACACACACACACACCTCAGACCCAGCATCATCCTACACCCTACACACACACACACACACACACAGCCAATAGGCTAATTAGGGGAGAGTGTAATGAAGTACAGCTGGAGTGTGCAGAGAGAGAGAGAGAGAGAAATGAGTGAGGGAGAGAAAGACAGAGAGGGAAAGAGAGAGAAGAGAGGTAGAAATAAGTTAGAGAATGGGTGGGTGAGTGACAGGCACTGAAGAGGCTATAAAGGAGAGAAAGTGAGAGATAGCTAGTGGTGGAATGAAAGAAGAGCAGAGGCAGAAACGGGGGAGATGGGGAAAGAGAGAGAAAGAGAGAGAGATCCAGAGTGCAAACTTCACCACAGCAAATGGAATTAGCCAACTGTGGAGAGTACAAGCCTAGCTATTGATTATGAAAGAGAGAGATAGCTCTCTTTCTTTCTCACTCACCCCCCCCCACACACACACACTCTGTCTCTCTTGCTCAGTTGAATAAAGATATATAATGGCTTGCTTACTCTTTATCGTACAGCTGTTTAACTCTCGTTCAGCAGCAGAATGTATGCTCAGGGCCTTCATGCCACTTTCTTTCCATAAACAAGGAGAAGGTATACATATGTATATTTATAAATATATGGTGGTAATAGCCTAAGGGGTAAAACACTTGCCTGTGAACCTGCTGACCACAAAGTTGCGGGTTCAAATCCCACTTTCTACCATTTTGTCCCTGAGTAAGACACGTAACCCTCAGTTGCTCCAGGGGCACTGTCCCTGTAACTAATGACTGTAAGTTGCTCTGGAAAAGGGCATTGGCCAAATGCCACTTTATATATACATACATATTAAATCATTGTTTTAATTAATTATTCCTAATGTTAATTTTAAAAAATGTGTTAATGCCAGTTTTCTTTATTACGTACACATATCTTGTGTCTACACTCAGCTGACCATTAAGGTGCGTTTTGTTGTTTACAATTACAGACAGAAGTCCACCTGTTCCTCTACTTCATTTGATCAGGACCCCCACAAGACCAAGAGTGGGCAGGTATTTTTTGAGTGGTGGTTCATTCTCATTACAGCAGTGACACCAACACGGTAGTGGCATGTTATATGCAGAGTGGTTCACACACATGTCAATACTGCCACCACCCAAGTAACACCTGCTCATTGGTGGTCCTGTGGGGGTCTCAATCATTAATGAAAGGATATAGAGAAATGGGAGAACTACAGTCTATAATTGTAAACTACAAATTGCATCCTTATGGAAAGTGCTGATGAAACAGACAATGAATGTAGATACAAGGTAGCTGTGCCAAATGAAGTAGCTTGTGGGGTATAAAAGGAAAGTGGCCCCTTATAGTCACTCGTGAACGCACCACAGCACAGCACACAGTGTGAACTTCTTTCTCTTCATTTAACGCAGGTGAATGGGTTAAATCAGGGGTGTCGAACTCCGGTCCTGGAGGGCCGGTGTCCAGCACAGTTTGGATGGTTCCCCTCCTCAAACACATTCACTAAACCTGACAATTAATTGGCAAGGTGAACCAGGTGTTTCTGAGCAGGGAAATCACCAAAACGCGCTGGACCACGGCCCTCCAGGACTGGAGTTCGACACCCCTGGTTTAACCCATTCACCAAGTTAAGCATTGGGCTGCCACCAATGGGGGGTGTCTGGGGATGATATCTTGCCCCAGGGTACCTCAGTGGTACCACTAGTAGTCCTGGAATTCGAACCCACAACCTTCTGGTCACAGGGGCAACTCCCTAACCACTAGGCCACCAGCCTCCCCAGCGCAGTCTGAAAAACGTTGTTCTTAAATTTTACTATAGTTAAACTCTTTTGAAATTTTTATAGGCAAGGCAACCCAAAATAAGGATGTTTTAATCCCCAAGCTTGGTTAGCACATGTTAGCCTGTACGTCAGCATGAACTTACTTGTTGAAGACAGCGCTGTTTTTGGAATAACCAAAATGTCATGCTAAACAGATATCTACTTAATGTCGACAGAATTTAACAATTGTTTTGTTTTTGTAGTAGTGTTAAAATTGTGTATCTTTTTACAATTCAGCTCACTCATGTTATACGTAAAGCTCACTTGTGTTCTAGGCCAGCTTTTGCCTCATAACTCAAAGTGTCTATGCTCTTTGAGTTCATCTTTTACTCTCTGCTGGGTCTGACTCATCTGCAGCTCTCGCTCCCTCCACCCAGCACGCTTCCCACAATGCCCCACTGTGTCCCGGGTCCGAGCAGCTATAATGATTCCGCCTTTGTTTCGGCCACGCACGCCTACAATACCCAAGATCACAATCACCATTCTGCGGCCTACAATACCCACGAGGCAGATTGTTTCATCTCAGCCCTGTAAATGAATTCACCCGTGCTGGGCAGAACAGTTTGAAGATATTTGGAGAATGTTTAGGCAGAGGACTATACCCACTGCTGGGGTAGGTCTGTTACAAAACAACCTGATTACCTTGGTTTTATTTTTGTCAGAGTATGAAGAAGGCTTCCATCTGAAAGCAGGTTTAGAGCTGGTGATGGGGGGTTGAACAGATGAAGGGATCTGAGCTTGAAGAAGAGAACGCCAGGCTGCTTTTCTGTATATGAAAACACAACAACCTTGCCGCCTGTGGGTGTTTCAGTCCTGTAAACTTGCTCTTGTGCAGCCTGCTGCTGCCTTCACTTTGAATTGTTACTGAACTTTTGCTCTGAGTCCTGAGAATTCATAGGGAAAGATGCCAAAGCAGTATCATTCTGATCAAAGTGCTTTAAGAGGCTTTGAATGTGCTTAGATTTGCATCTGCGATTGAATTAATGCCAAACGGATGTGTTTGTGTTGTGATTGTGACACATTAGAAATTACTGTATATGTAGCAGTTAAAGGAGAGTGAATTGACCTCTTTGTATGTCCATATTTGTCCATATCCAAATACAGTTATAATTATTGTAATCATATGCAGTGCATTTAAAAAATGTGTCTTTATATTATTTATGTCTGTGACATAATTTGCATGCAATATGACTGCGTGACTTTGAGCAGCACAGTGTGAATCCAGGAAGTGGCCCAAAGAAATGTAATCTGTCTAATTACGCTAATATGAAATTGGATAAAAATCCCCCCATGCTGAAGAAGAGAAAGCCCAAACCTGACCTGAACAGGCCAGATTGGATTTATCATTCCAAAACAGCTCTTTAAGGATTCTGTTCTAGTTGTAAAGATTTTATTTCAACACAGCTGTTTTGAACTGTTTCTACTGGCTGGTTTCTTGATTTTGAAACAGCCTTAGCCATTCGTAATTTCAGTCAGGTATAACTGGCTGTGTCTTGGTTAAAGGCAGGGATATTGACACGCCTTTTGAATGATGATTACAGTTATTGACTATTTTGTTCTTGCCAAATTACTGAAAAGGACTATTGTATTTATTCCCTTGTACAGTTGATACTGTACAGGGTGGGAGTAAACAGGGGTAATAAGACAAGAAAGAACTTTATTTATCTTTTGTCATGAGTATGCTCAGTGCAACAAGAAGTATGAATATAAGGCAAGCAAGAATTAAAAAAAAGAAGACTATAACAATAGTGCAACCAAAAATAACAAAAAAAGAAAATAATAACATAAAATAGCATAACAAAATACAATAACTGTAACTTACACTGCTGTGTTTAAGGTTTAGTGTGCTGAACCAGGAGATCAGTAGTGCAAATGGTTTATGAAAAGTGACTTAGTGTTTGTGGCATAAAAATATAATGAATGCAATAAAATGCAGTAGCAGCAGGTGATGAGGAGGTGAGATTAACATTCGCTAACATACAGACAGTATATTAAGCAGCTGAGTTGAGTTGTATTGCACAAGCCCTATGTGGAGCAGAATGACAGAGACTGAAAAGGATCATCTACAGAACGAGGAGGAGTTATACAGTTTTATTGCCACAGGTAGAGAAGATTTCCTGTGGCGTTCAGTTCTGCATTTAGAGGTAATGAGTCTTTTGCTGCGTGTGCTCCTATGGTCCATCAAGGAGGCGTGCATGGGGTGAGAGGGGTTGTCCATGATGCAGAGAAGCTTCTTCAGCATTCTCCTCTCAGACACCTCCGCCAGGGTCTCCAGTTTGACACCCAGGACAGAACCAGCCTTTCTGATCACCTTGTTCAGCCTGTTGACATCAGCTGCAATGTCCTACAGACATTGAAGGACCTGAGCCCTCTCAGCAGATAAAGCCGGCTCTGCCCTTTCTTAAAGACAACGTCGGCGTTCCTGGACCAGTCCAGTTTGCTGTCAGTGTGTACCCCCAGGTACCTGTAGACCTCAACCACCTCAACATCTGTTCCTCTGATGGTGACAGGGGTGGGAGGAGTCCACAACCAGTTCCTTTGTCTTTGTGATGTTAAGCTGTAAATGGTTTAGCTCACACCGCTCAACAAAGCTGCCCACCACACTCATGTATTCATCCTCCCGTCCATCCCTGAAACAGCTTACAATGACAGAGTCATCAGAGAATTTCTACAGGTGACATGACTGAGACCTGTGCCTGAAGTCAGACGTGTAGAGGGTGAAGAGGAAGGGTGATTGGACAGTACCCTGCGGCGCCCCCGTGCTGCTCAGGATGCTATCCGAGCAGCAGCTCTTTAGCCGGACATGCTGTGGTCGATTTGTTAGACAGTCCGTAATCCAGGCTACCAATGGGGCATCCATCTGCATTTCCGTGAGCTTATTCCCCAGTAGTAGTACTTAGGACTAATGAGTAGTAAGATTAGTTTTCCAAGTAATATAATCACATTACGTTTTTGAAAGATGTTTTTTTTTTTTTTGTAATACCTTTTTATTTTTGCACTGGGCACTACACAACATTGAGTTCACAGTTACCAGGCGCCACCAAATATTCTAGTTCTGCTGAGTTTTACAGGTAATTGGAGCTAACCAAGCCTAGGCAGATACTGTGAAACAGAATTTGGTTTGTTGCTGCCTTGCCTTGTTGCTGCAAGTGTAAAAGAATTCCCCTAGTGTGCAAAATCTTTAAGTCTCAAAATATATTAAATTGGTCACAGAAAACTCTTCCATTATCTCTATCTCTTTGTAGCATTGCTTATACTTAGGAGTCCCGCTAATGAAGTGAGTTGTGTAGAGTCATTTGCAAGCTGTTCTCCTTATAAATGAGCTATGAATGGTAGGGCGATTGATTTTGTGAGCAGCACCCATAGAAAGCCCCCCGACACCCCCCCACAGTCAAACAAACAGTGGCAGATCCTCCAGCCCCACGCTTCTAACCCTGCAACTTTCTGACATTTACCACACAGATGAGCAGAGAGATGAGAGGACAAGAAAGAAAAAAACAGAGTAATCGGCTAAACGAATACATATTATGTAACCACGTTTCGACTGGTAAAATCCTGCAAAAAATTTCCCAAGTGATTTTGTGTTACTTGACTCCAAACACACAAAATCTCATCCGAGTCTCAGGATTTCACTGGCTATTAGTTTTGGCTGTTACTTTATTTGTAAGCATAATAAATATATTAGAATGCAGTATATATTTCATGGAAATGTCCATAACAGGTGCAGTTTCGAGAAGTTTCAACCACTGATCAAGTTCTCAGTTGCATTAGCACTACCTGCTTCCATTGTAATTAGTACATCAGGAGTGTGCAGTGTGACAGTTTTAATCATATCTGCAAGATACATATTCATTCCCTAGCATGCATGTTATCACTGGCAAAATCAGTGAGAGAAACAAACATTACCTACGGCTATGCAGAGCACTGCAACAAGATCTAGTATAGGGTCTAACTCCTTGTTTTGTAAAGTAAAAACAAATTGTAAAGTGTCCATTTGTCATATGTGAACACACCGCACTACAGCACACAGTATGAACAGTGTGAAATTGTTTCTCTGCATTTAATCCATTCACCAAGTGAAGCAGTGGACATCTAGCGATGCAGCACCCAGGGAGCACTATTTACCACAACCAGCTACCTAGTAACATTGGCAACACATTTTGACATCAGTTTACATGCAGAATAGGTTTTACAATATGATAGTCTGTATTATTTTAATTAAATACAGGCGAATCCACTTTACATTGTCTCTTAGGTGTTGGTTTACTATTTATACTGTGCGCCTCCATGAGTTCTGCCATTGTTGTGTGATGTCTGACAACTGCTTTTGCTTGAAGTCAGAGGATGGAATGATTTGCCCGGACTTTAGTGTTGTTCAATTGTACTGTTTCTAGTAGGAGGTTGGAAAATCTCGACTTCTGTGTTGTCTGGAATGCAGTTTAACTGTGAGAGATGAAAGGAGCTGTAGTAAGAAACAATGAAACTGTGTTTTTCAGTTTTCAGTGTTGTCCTGACGAATCAACATCTTGCCAAATTAACCACTGAGGAGAAAAATCCGAGGGCAACAAGTCACCCTCAACATCTAATAGTTTTGGCTAATGTTACTCAAGTGCTAGCACAGCTGGTGAGGCAGCCTTCCCTCTCAGAAATCTATCAATTAAACCCAATGTGGACAAAAGATTTCCTCTGGCCTTTTTATGACCAAGCTGGCAAAACTGTGTGTGCTACACAATTTTCATTTGTGCTACCGAAACCTAGCTTTATTGCATCAACGGTGAATGATATGTTGTTTCTCTTTCCCTCTCATTCTCCCTCTGGCTGAGGATGTGTTTGTTTTTTGGTCCCCTTATACGAACTCTTCACAAGGGCAGGGTTAGTGCGTGTGTGTGTGCGTTTCTCACACTTTCCTTTGCAGGAACTGTTCATTTATTAGTCCCGTGTGGTGGCGTCAGATCTGGGCTGCAGGGGAAGTGTCACCATATGGCTGTGGCACGCGCTAAATGAAATAAACAGGATGAATGAGGGAGAACGGCGCACAGACCGCTCTTCATTAGCCTCTCCCCATTTCTCTGTCAAACACAGCCACAGGTCACCCAGTCAGGGGCGCATTAGGAGAGGTGGCAGCCGTAGTTAACGCTGACTGTCACAGCTTCATTACTATCTCCTCTACCCATGGGTACCAGAGCTTGAAACACTTGTCAGAACCTCACCAAACCCTGACGTGGATAGTCGGGTCCTGTCATTTCTTAGACATTTGTTGGGTTGAGTTCAGATTTCCTGTTCACGTTTCTCATAGTTTCTCACCTTTAGCAGATTTAGCTGTCGTTGTTGCTATAATATAACTGGGATCAGACAGAATTTTGTCAAGCTATAGATTGAGTTTTAAGGTATTATTGTTTGTCAGGCTGGACTTTGGCAGAATGTTTTTGGGCTTTATTTGAGTTTAGCCAAAAATGTCAGGTGCAAATAAAGCTCTACAGTACATTCCATGCATGGAGTAAGCATTAGTCTTGGACTAAATTGCCATACTAATAATCATTCTGCTTCAGTCCAGCCCGACTCGACGCACAGTAACAAAATTTTATCTGAACCCAGCCATCACTCACAAAAATCTATTCAGATCTTGCCAAACCTCAAATAAAAGAGCAAAAAAAACATTCCCGACAATGTTTTAAGTTAAGTTATATTAATGTTTCTCGGTTGCTGCAAAAATGCATTTTCCTTTTAGTTCATTGCAGTCTAGACTTAAAGTTCATCTGAATTGGGGAAACTGACCCTATGTGTACCACCTCTCTGCCTGTTTTCATGTTAGCATCTTGTGTACAGGGGAAAAGGCGCATCCACTTTAAGCCAAAGTTGTTGCAGGCTTGTTTCATGCAGTGTAAGAGTGATAGGCCTGCTGGTCTTCCTCATCAATCATCCTCAATATCTGATCCAGTAATACACGTCACTCTTGACTTGGCACACCCTCAATGTTTAATGGGCTCTGTAGTCTGTAGAAACTTCCAGCATTGCCACACTTTGTGGTTTGGCGTGGCTCTCCTCCTGCTCTCTAAATCGCGTTATGGAGGAGAAATGTTCCAGAAGCCTCGTAGCCTCGGGCCTGAACCCCTCCCCTCTCATAATTCAGCTCCCACAGATTGGCTGGATAATTTTACCTCATTTGCATTTCCTTGTGTATCGGAACCTCTGGAAAACAAAGACTAGGCAACCGAATTAGTGTCTGATGTGTATGGATCCACCGGAGCACAATTCGATTAGGGCTCCCTCCCGCTCTTCTCCCCAGTGACGGCCATTTGGCTTAGCTTAGCTACCTGATATACTCATTATTCTGTTCATTCCTCCTGTTTGAAAGTCAGCGATACGAGACACTCCACAAGCTATACGGAGAAAAATAGGGCTTTTGAAGCGGTGTCATTGTAATTACCAAGCCGTTTGCTTCCCAGAAGGGTCTTGGTAGGGCATTGATTATAATTATATCAGAATTTAATTGTGACTGTTGCCTCTCCCTCTCAATCAAGCTCAGATCATTATGTCTTCCATTTTTGATTACACTAATGTTGATTGTCCTTTTTGATTAGTTTAGGGTTCAAATAATGCTCCCTTTTCATATTCTCCTATAGCAAGCAGTAAAACGCTTCATTGGCTTTTTACTCCTTGTTATTTTTCTGTGTTTTTACTGTTGCAAATTATAATTAAAATGTCCAAGGTGGAGCAACAACTCACAAGGCTTCTATGAAAACCTTGGAGTATGTTTAAATGATTTTAGGGAGGATTAAAATGATTTTCCATCCATCCATTATCTGAACTGCTTATACTTAACCAGGGTAGGTAGGGGTAGCTGGAACCCACCCCAGCGGTCATAGGGCGAAAGACAGAGAAACACCCAGGACAGGTCCCCACTAAATCACAGCAAAATGATTTTGTGGCTCATATTTTTAATGACATACCGTCATTTTTATAGGTCTTAGGGTTCAATATAGATCAGAATCTTTTTTTTTTTTAAAGTTCATTTATAGGTGTGTTCATAAAGCCTCTAATGTTTAAATGTTATCACCAAAGCTCCTTCTGTGATATGATGATTGACTAGAATTGCTGAGACTTCATTTACTGTTCATAATAACTTCTTTTGTTATATGATTGTCTATTTCTTTTCCAAAGGAAACTCGCTAAGAAGCGTAAGGAGACGCTGAGCAGCACACGGCAGGAGATGACGGTGATGGTTAACTCTATGGACAAGAGCTACACCGAGCAAGGCACCAACTGTGATGAGGCCCTCTCTTTCATGGACACACACAACCTGAACAGCCGCTGTAAGTCCACCACTCCTTCACAGCTCACACAACCACTTACCTGCTTTTCAGCTACAGATTAGACGATGTCCCAGAGTAAATTATACAGTCGCTAGAGACTTTTTGTACAGACCACAAATTGTGCAGCAAATCTGGAACACTGGTGTATTAATAGTAGCATTAATTAAATGTTCAATTTTAGCATAACCCTTTGATTTTTAGCATATTTCAGTTTTCATTCAGTTCTTTCTGTTTTAGTATCAGTACTGTACTAATTAATATAGTGCTGGACCAAATAATTTGTTGAGATTATTTTCACTAAAATTCCATCTCTTTAATGTTTCAAAACTGTACCTTAAAAGACAATTGGATAAAAAAAAAACTAAAGTTATGTTTAATATATGTAAAGTGTTAAAATGTATCTCTTTCTGTAGACCATGTGGAACCCAAAATAAAAAGAATATTTTCAAAAAATCTAAAGTTTAGCAGGTTTAGTTTAGGCATCCAGTCCACCTCACAGCAAACTGCCCTGCTTTCCACATGATGGTTGAAACTGAAAGAACAGAGACATGTAACTTATCAAATGAAAAGACAAAGACTCAGAATAAATACTGCCTCCAGCTAAGCTGCTTTGCAGCTATAAGGCCACCAAAATCATCATGTTTAAGTAAATAGTAAACTAAGTAAATATATATATATATATGTATATAAATGGGATGGAAACTCATCTGCAAGTCTGCAAATATTTTAACCTTTTAACCTTTCCATTTTAACCTTATTTGTACCTTTCCGGTTATGTGATCATTGAAAACACGTTAGTTTTCTCTGTACTTCTTTCTACAAAATTTAATTGTCGGATTTGACCACCTTCTTTCTGAATGGCTGGGCCTCACTGTAATCCTCCAGAACCCTTCTGAGTGAGTGCTGGTGTTTTTGAGCTGTTTGACTACATCTCTTGTTCCTGCTTAATGAGCCAGCTGCTTCACTGTGTTACCTCAGGGCACTTGGTCCTGACCTCTTGTCCACCAGCCGCTCTGGCTGAGGACCCTTAGAGTCGCCCTTCCAATCTCATCTAACTCCAGTACTCTGGGGCCAGAGTTAAATGCACCAAATGCACCCTAAGTGTGCCCACACACCCATGTGGACATGTGAAAGACAGACACATACACAAGCTCATATTCTTGTCTAGGTTCTAAATACACTCCACAAAATACAAACTCCCTCTCTCTCACACACACACACACACACACACACGCTCACATTAAACCCCAGACGTTTCGCCTCTGTCCCTGAGACGTGTCCTCAGAGAGCTGTCTGAGAGGTAGCTTTGGACGTCTTCATCGATCCGTAGACACTGACTGTGGCTTTGTTGAGTGGGTTAAGCTCTGCTAATAGAAACACATGCTGTGAAGATAACCAAGGTCACAGCTACTGTATCTGATAAAGAATGAACTTACTGAACCTATTATTGTTAATTATTGTTAATTCATTAACGGTATGGCAAAAGTGTTTGTAATTGATCACTTCACCCAAAAATACCACTACTACCATTACTATTACTACTAATAGTACTACTAAGAATAATAATAGTAACAATAATGGCAAGCTTAATTTATATAGCACCATTCCTTAACCCAAGGATGCTTTGCAGCAGTAACAAAGTACGTGATCAGCAATAAACAAAGTACACACATGCACTCACACACTGTTTGCTAGCTAGGAGGACAAAAAACTCCCCAGACCACATTATAAACTCCTAGGTTAGCCCAGTAAGAGTCCCTAGCCATGGGAGAAGGGGGGAGAGCATGAGAGGCCTTGTAGAGGCCAGATAGCATTACACAAATTAAATCATGCTTTCATTCATCATAATCACATTTTTACTTGTATGCTAGTTCAGTGTATGTCCTATTAAAGGATGAATGCAGGAAAACCCTTTCTTTCCAAGACCAGCCTGTTAACGGATATTGATTGTAATGTGGAATTTGAATTTTGCAGCTGGATCTTCTCCATGCTCCCTTACTGTCAAGACAAACACACTGAGCACAACTCTCCCCAACTCCTACTACCCAGGTAAAACCCACATTGTTTATCTGCAGTGCTTTTCCTTTTGAGTGTGTTTGAGTCTGTCATAGTTTGGGTTTGTGTGGCAACCAACACTTAAATGACTTTCTCTGTGCTGGCTATGGATTTCTTTTTTTCTATGTATTTTTGTTATTTCTTTCTTTCACTGGAGGTAAGAAGTCACTTTAACTAGGGGTGGGTGATACAGTAATAATATGACACCATGATAAACGATAACATCATTACAAAACATGTAATTCATTTTTGTGAGAGGTTAGGCTGGGACAAAGACACTACACAAATATTGTCACAATTGATCAAAACATCCAGTTATGCATGGCCAGTTAAAGATCTGAACTCACAATCTCCCAACAGTTAGCCACAACCTTAAAGAGCTTGTGACCTACATTTTTCTTGCATATTCTTTCCTTGAGGTCCATTTAAAGTACATGTCTGGTCTTACAGGCCAAAATCAGTCATAATTAATTTTTACATGACCATTTTCCAACATGTCTTTATCCGTTAGATTTAAACAGGCTGTTTTTGTTATCGTACCTTAAAGACTTATATATGTAAATGAGCTCTTTGTGATTGTCTGCCATGTATCAAAAGCAGTCTGGATAAAAACGTTCCATATACGCTTCAGTGTTAATGGGCAGAGCTGAACCACTTTGCTCTGAATACACACAGACATATGCCAAAATGACTCCACTAAAAAACAGCTTAACATTTCGGGACTGTATGGACTGGGGATTGAGTGGTACATTTGGAACTTGAACAGGATTTTACATGCTACATTTTATTACAAAAAAGTGATGCTATGGCCCTTTAAAGTCATTTGACAGCCCTATGTTAATTCTTTTTTTTTTAAGAATCTTTAGCATCAGTGTTCAGTGCTGACGATACCCACAGAATGTTCATAAAACCTTACAATGCACAAATTTACCATGATAGTGATATACCATTACGTTGCCCACCCCTATCTATAACTGCACTGCATCCGTTCTTTTCTCTTTCTGTCTCACCTCTTGCTGGCCTGCCGCTGTATTCTAACTCCTGCCAGACCCCTTTGTGCCCACCGCTATCTTAGGTGAGAGAAATCTTTTGTTCATTCTTCCCATCACCACTGCTAGCCTCTCTCTTAGCCTCTCTACACACTCATACAGTCAGAAAAGCAGACTACTTTTAAACAGCGCTAAAGTGAGTTAGGGCAGACTTGGAAGAGTTTGTTTTGTGGTCATGTTTTTTGGTTTAGTTGGTTGTACTGTTTTTGTTTTTCGTCCTATAAAGATGGCTGCCTCATCTCCATACCCGCCTGTTGCTTTTCTTCCCCCCTCCTCGTCCTGTTTGTGCCGACAGTGGGCGGGGCGTCCCGGGGCCGAGGCTGGCTTCACTCCATCCCATCCGCATTGCGTGTCGTGCGTGTGATGTCACATCCTGTCTGACCTCTCATATGCATGGACAGACATGTGGACTGGATGTGGGGGGAGTGGACTGTAGGACAGGGAGGGTGCGGACAAAACCAAAACAGTTTGCAGCAGCTTGTTTAGTGTCCGTGGCTAGGAATGAGCAGTCTGCACGTATCAAAAGAGTGTAAAAAATGAAAAAAGTGGAAAAAGTGGAAGATCGTTCCCAGAATAAAAGCAAGTCCTGTAGTTTCATCAGTGAAGATATGTCTCACTTTGGAGGAAGATTGCTTTTGATGTTGTTGCTCTGAAAAAAAGTGTTGTTTTTAGCTGAAGAGGGAAAAAAAAAAAGAAAACAAGCTTTAGCCGTGCCCCCTCTCCCTCCGCCATCTTCTCCACTCTCCCTCCCAAAGCAACCTCCTCTTCAATTCTTTTTAATGTCGCTCCTGCCTCTGGCTAGTTCCCACTGCCCTACTTGTTTTTGTGTTTCTCTTTTGCTAGTGTTTATTCATTTATCCCATGATGAAATAGAATAATAAAATAATATTGTTTTTTTTCCTACGGTATTACAGCCTATTATTACTCCAAAATGCCGTCACGTCTTTCCTTGTAATGCTAGCGCCCGTGTTGCAGAAAGTTTAATTGAAATATCACATGAAGGGATAATAGAAGTGCGCCTTATTAAATATGAAAGACTGTGAGCTACCTTGTGTAACTAGTAGATTTGAGAGAGGCTTGTTGCCGTATGGGGCATTTACCTCACACGAAAAAGGAAAAGTACCATTAACGCTACAATAGATGCTAATAAAACATCCAACTCACCCACTTTGATTGGCAGATGCATTTATGCCATGAAGCGTACTTCATTAGTGCATTCACATTACAGATATAATGAAATAGTAGTGTCTTTACATTATAAAGGACAAGAAAAGGACAACCTTGAAACATTTTCAAATTATATGCAATCTATAGTAGCTAGAGTATATGTTTGTATCTACTTTGAAATTCATTTTCTATCCTTCACTGTGTGTCCAAAACCCGTCGCTTTAGCAGAAACCTGTAATCTGCAGCACCCCACTATCTATCCCAGGCTTTCAGGCTAGTGAACAGAGCTCTAGTGTGCCGTTGCTCTTTGGTGTATTGTTGCTTATACCCTGTCTCCTTTCTCTTTCTTTCTCTCTCTCTCTCTCTCTCTTTCATCTCTTTCTCTCTCGTCTCTCTCTCTTTCTCTCTCTCTCTGTCTTTCTCTCCTCTCTCTCTCTCACATTCTCTCTTTCTCTCACACTCTTTGCTTTCTCTCTCAATCTCTCTTTCTCTCTGTCACTCTCTTTCTCACATTTAACCTCTAATGTATCTGCTTAAAAAGTCCCCATTAATGGTAAGTTCCTCAGTCTGCCTGTTGTTTTGGGGGAAGGAGGTTGTGTGTTCCATTAAAAAAAAGGTGTCTGCCATTGGCCCCGCCCCCAACTCCACCCCCTTCCACGCACACAGACATGCATGGCAGTGGACATGTCACGACACATCACACAGCATCCTCCGCTCAAGAGTGACCAGTGCCCTCCCCCTCCCCTCCACCCCCGCCCCAGCGCGGGAATCACCTCATCTCTGCTTATCTTTCACTCGAATTGCTCCGATTTCATTTCAGAGTGGGTTTTTCTGTGCTTGTGTTTGTGCTCAGGAGGTTGTGGCTTTGGGGCATCGGTCATTGTGATGTCACGCATCCCTCATCACGCTTTGCTGTTG
The DNA here is from genome assembly GCA_037974445.1 of Brycinus macrolepidotus. Taxonomy (NCBI): domain Eukaryota; kingdom Metazoa; phylum Chordata; class Actinopteri; order Characiformes; family Alestidae; genus Brycinus; species Brycinus macrolepidotus. Next base: position 33,315,561 of record JBBPCZ010000042.1, read on the forward strand.
ATTGACAGCGCCTCTGTGCTTCATCTTGCCATAGAAATGAATTTCTGACCTAGAGCAGCAAAATCTCAGTGCCTAATAGAGAGCACGTAGTGGAGTCAGGCATACTGCAGTAGCTTTTACAGTGCTGTTCTTTTTATGGTATGATAGAAGGATGATGTTGTATGGCGTAAATGAGCAAAAGGGCAGAATGGAACGTATCCCTCCCTCTGCATCCACTCATTCACTCCCTCCCCCACAACTTTGTGTCGTGTTCCATCCAAAACAAAGAAACTGGAACAGCTAGAAAAGCACACTTTCTTTTACAGTGCGATTTATTTTCAGTTTCGGGCTTCTTACTTACTGCTGACTGCAAGGGCCCATATGTGGGCCCACACTGTAACTGCATACTCATAACTACATTAGTTTCATAGCAGTCTTTAAATAAATACATGAACAGTTTAAAGGGTTGAATAATTAATTGACTGTTTTATATGGATATTAAGCAATTCAAATGAGTCTCCTTGCAAACGTAGTGCTGTTACGTGCTATTACATTGTAATAAATACTGTAAAAGAAAGTGTAAAGACAGCAGCTTCCTGGTGTACTGTGATGTAACTGGGCCGAATCATGCTGTAGTGACCCATCTGCCATTCTTTCTCTATCTCTCTGTCTCTCTCTCTCTCTCTCTCTCTCTCTCTCTCTCCTTTCCAGACGAGACCCAGACGATGGCGAGTGACACCAGCAGCCTGGCGCAATCGCATACGCACACACACTCAACGCACACACACTCACTGCGCAAGCGGGACGGGGTGGACGTTCCCTATCAGACAGGGCAGCTCCATCCGGCCATCCGCGTGGCCGACCTGCTGGAGCACGTCACCCAGATGAAGTGTGCCGAAGGCTACGGCTTCAAGGAGGAGTATGAGGTAGGACACCCGACCCCACCTCCGCCACCGCCACCTCATCTCTGCCTTCCTTTTACACTCATTCTTTTGCTCCCGTGTGTGTGTCTGTGCATCTGTCCTTTCATTTCAACATTTCTTCTCTTTCAATCCTTTGTTACGTCATTGTTTGCTTTCTTGGCTCATTCCCCCCCCCCCCGTATACAGACTGGTTATTGAAAGTTAATGCAGCCTTTGATGATGAGTGTGTTTAGTTGTGTTGTCTTTCTCTCTCACTTTCTCACTCTTTCTGTGTCTTTCTGTGCATCTCAACTCTCTCAGGCTTAGCACTGTGTAGTGTCTGTGGCTTTGTAGTTTGTGCACTGATTATGCCAATGCCACCTTCACACAGAGAGCTCCCAAGGGAGCCGTGTTACACTGCTCTGGCAGGCAGAACACTATTGGAAAGAAAGCCCACCGCACTTAAGTGTGTGTTCTATTTTTCTCTGTCACACAACCAGGACACTGTTGTCATGTGTCATCCCATGCTTTGAGAAAGCAAATGAATCCGCATACTGTACACACTCCACTGTAATCTTACTGCATCTGACACACACACCAGATCTCTGTCAGTTACAGTATATTCACACATGCACACACACATACAGCAGTATTTTAGGCGTTCTCTTCTCTTCTTCTCTCCTCTACTCTTCTCTTCTCTTCTCTACTCTTCTCTGCTCCTCTCTTCTTCCTTATCTTTGTTTGTTCACTTCACTGTTCTTTTCTTCTCTTCTCTTCTCTTCTCTTTTTCTCTTCTCTTCTCTTCTCTTCTCTTCTCTTCTCTTCCTTTTTGTCCTCTTCTCTTGTCCTCTTTTCTCCTCCCCTCCTTTTTCCTTTTCCTTTCTTTTTCTTTTTTTCTGTTCTCATCTTCTCAGTTGTTCCTTCTTTGTGTTCCTGTTCTGTTCTGTTACTTTCACTCCTCCTCAGTAATCAGTAGTTATTTCTCTCTGTGTGCCGTATTGTTAGAATAAGAGTTGAATAATGCAGTCGCACTGAGTGTCACCTGCCTGGGCTTGGCTCTGTGTGGGGGGCCCTGGGCTATGGATGCCCTCCAGGCCTGATCCATAATGGATTAAGGCATTGCAGCATAGCAGGGTGACAGAATCACTGATGCAGCTCTCCTGCACACAAAAACAACACACACACACACACACACACACACTTAAATACACACACATACACACACAATAACACACATCTCCTCTGCTTTCCAAAATACCACCTACTTTGATTTAGCCAAGAGGGGGTATTATAAATGTGTGTGTGTGTGTGTGTGTGTACTGGTCGAGTAAATGCCTTTTGTACATTCTACCAATCCTGTATCCGCACCATAATGCCCTGAGTGTGTGATTTTGTTGTCATAGTGGCGTTGTGTCTGCTGAAGTTGGAATAGCACTCTTCTCCCCTCAGAGCTACTCACTCACACACTGTGTCTCTCTCTGACCTCTCCTCTTGTGGTTCTGTACCTTAACTATGGATCAGATCAATGAGGTAAGCACATGCTTCATTTGAGTTCATTTGTTAAAATAAAATAAAAAATGTTACAGCCACACAGTTAAACCACACGGTTTAAAGCTTCTAGCCAGTTCTAGCAATAGTGCATTGATTGTCCTAGATAGCATGATAGGTTGTCTTAGCTAGACATGGTACACTGTTATAGCCGTAGATTGTGTAGTAGATTGTGTTGCAAGCATGATAGGTGGCAGCTTAACAACTAACAGTAAGTTCGAAATTTGGCTTTGGGGATAACCAGCATTATGTTATGTGATGTGTCTAGACAATGATTTGTTCTGAAAACATTTGACAGTGCACAGATGTACATATGAACGTGTAACATTGACAAGCCCCATTTGCTGCTCGTTGTCGGCCATTTTTGTGTGCTGCCATATGGAACGTGACTGTGAAATGTTTTCTGTCCCCCTGTCTCCACACTGCCAAAGCATTGTGTTTGATGGATGCTGATGGTTAATGATATGACACCGCTACAGATGCTCCAAAAATGTTCTCACCCAGTCTTGCATGCTCTCACCGCTGTGCGTATGACACCAAAGTTTGCAAGATGCAGGAATGGATGTCATTTTGTTGTCAGAGCAACATTGCTGACCGTAGTTTCATGCGTTTTGTTTCATTCCAGGCATCGTTTGTACAGTCGTTGCATTCAGCTCATGTTAATTTCACATTATCTTGAAAATTAACATGTCCTATCAGCCTTGCTCCCTGTGATCCAGGCTATAATGATGTGACAAACAAAGTTAAATAATTTCTATTTGCTCCCCACTAAGTGGAAGGAATACATGGTGCTTTCAGATGGTTTAAATGTATTGATGTTTATTTATGCGTGCGTTTTTGAGCAGATAGATGCTGCAACTCCAGGAGAATGCCAGCAAATGCTAATCTGTTTTATTTCATTACCACTGAATATCATGAAGAATGCTTCCGATGTTTAAAGAGCCCATATCATGGAAAACCAATGTCTTGCTTTTTAAAAAACCAAATAGTTTGGCGTAGTGTGTAAATGTTATTAGAGTTCAATGTACACTTTCCAGTCCATTTTATATCTGTATGGAAATTAAGCTGTAAAAACTTGAATTCATTTTTGTGATGTCACAAAAACCAATGTATTTACAATTGTCAGCCTCTTTTATACCTCATTTATTTTTTAATGAGGAACAATCCAGAGGAGCCAATGAAAAAGGTTTTATGGTCCTGTTGACTGTTTTTGGTACAGATAACAACATGAACATCACGAGTGGACAATCAGGAAAAAAAAATGCAAGAACTATGTAGAATATGGGCTCTTTAAGACTTTCCAATATACTGAGAACCTTTTGATGTGTATTGAATATATGGATGCTGCTTAATAGACTAACATCAGTTTGCAGCAGAATTTTAGGACAGCTTTGGGTCCTCCCAGCTTATTTGTTATTGAGTTTTACTTGAGGTTTTGTAGTAAAAAGGAGAATAGCAAATATGGGCAAAATTATCACAACAAAGGAAACCCTTCCACAGCTGGACTGATGGTAACAGCCCATATGCTTATCATCATCTCCCTGCTCAGTACTACTGAACACTAAGATGTCATCGGCAGACTTTTACCATATGAATTAATTATGGGAAATCATATCAGTTATTCTGTTTTGCCTGGTGTTCTCTCCAAGGCTGCGCATCCAACGTAAACGGTTGTCACTCTCTCCTTCTGTTCGAGGAGTGTCTTTGAATTCATGTCAGAATTGTTCTTTTTTCCCTCTCAAAGTAGAGTGCTTTCAAAGGGGAGGAGTACTTCAAATGAGGTGCCCAGCGTAGCCAAATAAAGGAAAAAACTGCAATTAAAACACAGATTTTATTTCCCCTTCGCAGGCTTGTAGGAGAGAAAGAGAAAAAAAAGAGAGAGAGAAACCTAAAAAAGCGGTGGAAGCAGTCACACAAAGTGATAATAGCGTTATTTGATGTTTGTCTTCCTTCATTTTTTTTTTTTTTTGCTCCCCTTTCCTGTCTGTTTTCTTAAGTATTTTTTTTTCTCTTCCACACAATGTGACTTTGTTTCCTTGAGACGTATTGCTGCAAGTGCTTTGAGGCCTCAGATATGCTTTTCTATGAGAAAGACACACACATATGTCAGATATTATCACATATACTTCGATGTGTTGTGATTGAAAATGCTTATAGTCCTAACAAACACTTGCTCAGAAGTCCAGAATCATATAGATGTGAACACTAAGCTCGCTCTTTGATATACTCAGTGCTGCATGTGGTCCTCTTGTTATGACATATAAGGGTGTCGTGCCCTTCAACGTCTAACTTAGGGTGTCTGTCAAGACCTCAGCCCATATTTTCATCAAGCACAGATTAGAAGTCTTCTTTTAATCCCTATGCTAGTCACATTTCCATCTAGACACAGTGCAGAAAAGCATTAAAACAGCCATAGCCCACAGATAGAACTGAGAAGCCACTCGGCTAATCCCACAGTCATAATGAAGTGGAATATGACTGATCTCCCTCACCCAAAAACTTTGACTCGAGCTCTAACATCCTCTGTGGCTCGTCAGAACGCCTGTGACATCCAAACGACCGATCAACTTTCTGCATTTTTCCAGTGGTTTGCTTCTTTTTTTTAATCTCTTCTAATCCTAATAGAGCAGGACTGCGTTTGAACATTAGTAGCCCCCATCTTCTAAAATGCATGAGCACTGTAGTCGCGGCTGCCCCGCTCCTCAGGGACCGAAACGGGATAAACATGCACTCCCACCACCTTCCGCCTTGTTTTTGCGGTTGCTGTTGTTGTTGTTGATGCTTGTAAATCATGTTTGCACAGCCTGGCATGGTCAGGGTCCTTGAACAATTCCGTGCTATGTGGAGTACAAAAATACATTTTCATAATTGGGACATGGATAACTTTTTTCTCCTTTTTTTTTTTTTTTAAACAGAAGAGATTTTTGTAGTGTGTAAACATTAATACAGTTTGAAATTGCTCCTCCATTTGTTCCAAAGTTATTCCTAGAAACTAAGCTGCAAAAAACTGCATGTTCTGAATTTGTCATGGTTGTGATGTCACAACCATGCACAGCTTTACCTATTACTACCCGTTCTACTTAGACCACATATTCACATTGAAGCGATGCAGGGTGTTGTTACTGCAGGTAGTTAGTAGTTCGTAGAGTGGAAAATGGGGGAAAAAATTATTAAATGATGTGCTGTTCCTGGCTGCCAGGAAACAAAAGTGCCATTGCCATCCAAAAGATCTACACATCCGAAAGGAGTGACCCATGTTTATTCTTTCCTCTGAAAATTTTTGTCTGATCGTAATAGTTCAGATAATGTACTGATTATAGTGAGGCACAACACAGAGAAGCCAATCAGTGCACAGGTTATTTACTTATGTCGGTCTTAAAGGCACAGTAATAGAAACAGCTTGTTTAATTGTAATGGATAACTAGGAAAATGGGAATGAAAATGAAATGATGGCTGGTTTTTGGTACATAAAACCGTTTAAGAAAGTTTACTCAGAAAAGTAGACCGAAGAGAAACAATATACAAAAGAATAAAATAGGCCAGTTTAATTGCAGTGCGGTGGTCTAGATGAAAAGAAGATAATGACAATCTGAAGGCACCTCATTTTGTGTGTGTGTGTGTGTGTGTTTTTTTTTCTTTGATGTCCAAACACGCTTCTCCACAGGCCGGAAGCTTTCACAGGACACAGGCAGGGATAAGGGCTTCACCAGGGGAACCATTTGAGTGTGAAGCCGGTGGCTGTGCAAGGATGGTCACTTAGGGAAGGGTTTGGGCAGAACACACACAGCAGCCAGTGTTCTAATGGACTCTAATTTTGACACAATGCACTGGGACTCTTCCACACTGTCTCGTCGAATAATGATCCCTATATGTTTTTTTTTTTTCTCTCCCTCATTCCTTTGTGCTTCCTTTACTTAAGGAGATGCAGGAGAAGATTCTGTACTTGTGACTTTTTAAAGAGCTGCCACAAGACTCTTTTTATATGTCTTCTCTCTCTCTCTCTCTCTCTCTCTCTCTCTCTCTCTCTCTCTCTCTCTCTCTCTCTTTCTCTCTCTCTAGAGCTTTTTCGAGGGACAGTCAGCACCGTGGGACTCCGCCAAGAAAGATGAGAACCGGATGAAGAATCGCTATGGAAACATAATTGCATGTGTGTATTAAAGAGCACTGTGCGGCTCCAATCAGCGGCCACACACACACACACACACGCGCACACACACACACACACACACTTCCACGCATCATTGCATGCATTCTCCTTATATCATAGCCCAACCTGCACTGATGTATTCATTTCCTTCATGTCTGAAAGGCCTCAGCTAGGCCTGGATGACACACGCAGATTAGTCGGAGATTATTAAAGGAACTGCTCCCACTGCATGTCTTTTGCTAACAGTTTCCATCCATACACAAAACATACTGCTGACAGGAGGAGATTTACACATTTAAACACGCACCTAGAAGTGTGTGTGGGGGGGGGGCTAATGAATTCATGATGAGAGGATATAATAGGATCTATTTAAAGTTTGCTTGTATGTGTTTGTATGTTTGTGAAGCTAATATGAGTTAATTAGAAAAGCTGGGTAACAAGGCTAGAACTGCGGTAAGCAATAGTTTCATTCTCGTTCTCTCACTCTTTCTTCTTCTCACTCTCTTTCTCCCTTGCTCTCTCTTACTTGTTCTGTTCTCAGTCTCTTTCTCATCCATTCCCTTGTCTCATTCTCGTCCCTCGCTCCTCTCTCACTCTCTCCTTCAGTCTGTTCTTTCTCATCTACCCTCTCTCTTTTCTCTCATTTTCTCTGTCATTCTTTTCTCTTTTACACATTCTCCCTTCTCCCTCTCTCTCTCTCTCTCTCTCTCTCTCTCTGTGCTCCTGCTGGTGTGTAATGTGTCTTGTTTCTGGTTGTGTGTGTGTGTGTGTGTGTTCTCTAGATGATCACTCTCGTGTGCGTCTGCAGAGCCTGGAGGGAGAACAGAGCTCCGATTACATTAATGCAAATTACGTTGATGTGAGTACAGACAGCAGCCAGCGCCTCCACGTAAAGGTCACAGCACACACACTCAGACACACACACACACACACACACGCACACGCACACGCACACACACACACGCACACACACAACACAGCACCAACACACACACACAGGACACCAACACCACTGCCATTGCACAACAATGAGAACTAGGGCAAAAGGGGACACCATTGCTCTCTCTCTCTCTCTCTCTCTCTCTCTCTCTCTCTCTCTCTCTTTCTCTCTCTCTCTCTCACACACACACACACAC
>JBBPCZ010000042.1:33323372-33348372 GCA_037974445.1 Brycinus macrolepidotus
GTGTGTGTGTGTGTGTGTGTGTGTGTGTGTGTGTGTGTGTGTGTGTGTGTGTGTGTGTGTGTGTGTGTGTACATGCACGTGTGTGTGCGCGTTTGTGTGTGTTTGTGTGTCTCTATGTAAACACCCTCACACCTGTGCACACTTGACCTCAAGACACTTTAACACTTCTTGTTAGGAAGAGTGTATAACATTACAGACGTCATGTCAATGACATTTTCTTTCATTTGCAATATTTATTGAAATATATTCAGTTGATGTCTTTGGAAAGTTTAAAGTGCTTATGATTAATTATTCCAGTGTAATACGAGAATAGTCTTATCTCTCTACTGTATGCTGATCCAGCACTAATAATGTAGAAATTGAAAACTCCTTTTTTCCTCTCTCCAGGGAAGAAGATAAGAACATATTTGACTACTGTAGAGAGAACAACATAGAGCAGGTCACCAAAGCGCTCAGCTCGAAGAAAGTAGACATCAACACAAAGGATGAGGAGGTAAAGCTGAGGGACTGTTGACTCTTGTTATTTCACAAATTCGCACTGCCAACATTAACACATGGCTGTTTTTATTTTGAACATATTTGTTTGTTTAGTTATGTGCCCTTGAGTTGCTGTATTATTCAGAATTGAATTAAAATATGCTTTATCGCTTCTGACACTGATCTCTCACATAAGATCGGAACACACGGTTATGACCAGCGATATTGAACGCATGTTGTAATTTCAGATGATTTATTTCTCATTCATAGCACACTGGACAAGCAGAGAAATTGCAAAGTGCAAATTCTTAATTTTCAATCCGCACCAGATTTGTATCTGTGAGTAGAAGAGGAGATATTGTGGATGGAATTTGATGAAAAGTTGAGTGTACAGCCTTGTTTTGCAGAAAGGTAAACAGGCCCTTTACATTTTGGCCACATTTTTGTCTTCTTTTTTTTGACATTCAAGCAAAAAGAAAAATGTCATGTGTGTGTGTGTGTGTGTGTGTATATATATATATATCTACACACACGTTTATATAAGTAGATAGACAGATAGATAGATATTGTTTATACATTCCTTTTTTCCTCAAATACACACAGCTGAGGTATTGTGCATTTACTCTACACCTGTGCGCTCTCTCTCCCTCTCTCTCCCTCTCTCTTCCTCTCTCTTTCTCCCTCACCTCCCCCCCGAACAATCCACACACCATTTCCCACACAGCTAAAACCCCAAAGATCACAGGATGCTTTTGCCTTCCATCCGTTTATCCACCCCCTTTATGTCTCTACAAGAGTGACCAGCTGGCTCTGCTGTTTTGGGCACTGAGGCTGGCGGGGCAGTTGGCTGCGCTGTTTCAGCTCCAGATGGCCACTGGAGCTTCTTTGTTTTCTGTTTCAGCACTGCAGTTCAGCACCTGCACCTCTAGAGGGCACTGGCGCAGTTCCAAAGTGCTGACTGGCAATGGGAGTCTGATAGAGAGGCAGATGGATAGATAGATGGATGGCTGTACTGAAATATGATAAATAGAAAGGTGATGGATTAATAGATGAAAGGATGGGTAGATAGAATAATAGATGTATAGTTATTTAAATGAATGATGGAGCGATGGAGAGATAAATGGATGGATCAATAGGTAGATGGATAGATAGATAGGTAAATGAACAGATGCGCGTGTTGTCACTGCTCAGTTTACATCAGTATAACATTATAGGCAGCAAATTATATATCAAACATCACACTTTGAGACTGTATATGGTTTTATATGGTTTTACTGATCATGTATACTAATATTTTTTTAACAGTTCACAGTTAACTTTGTGCCATCACACAGACATTGGTTTCTGCATTTTTTTCACACAGACGTTCATAAATTAAGAGCATAGTCACCTTTAGCTTGAACCTTGCAACCCCCTTCACTACAGCCCATAACTCTACTGCTGCTGACCACACTGCTCGAAAGTATAAAGTCTGTACCGTAATAAAGCGCTGTAAATTGTACTGAAGTCTATATCACACTGTGAGGTACTGTATTACACATACAGACCTTTCACATACATACATTTGCACAATAGTCTAGCATGCTTACTCTTTATTGTATTATGTGTTAAACACATGCATTAAGACAAATGTGTGGCATTTTGCACCAGAAACCCTTCATATGGCGAGATTTAGACTTTTTTCTTAAAAACTCTAGAAACATTGCTTTTGTTTTTTGTGGTATTTTAATTAGAAACCAAGTTATTGTAACTTTTAATTTTAATAGTTTAAGAGACTTAAAACAGTCTATTAATGTATTTACGCTTTCAGCACTATAGACATTATCCCTTATACATTTCGTTGTTACTCATACATAGACCAACCACAACAATAAAACCACTGTAAGGAGAATATAGTATATCATTGATTTTTTTTTGGGGGGGGGGTGATAAATTATGCGGAAGTTGATGTGTTGGAAGAAAAAAAATGAGCAAGCCTAAGGATCTGAGCGACTTTGACAAAGGCTAAATTGTGATGGCTAGACAGCTGGGTCAAAGCATCTCCAAAATGGCAGGTCTTGAGGGGTGTTCCCAGTATGCAGTGATTGGTACCAATCAAAAGTGGTCCAAGGAAGGACAACCAGTGAACTGGTGACACGGTCATGGGCACCCAAGGCTCACTGATGCAAGTGGGCTAGCCCACAGTCTGATACCACAGAAGAGTTACTGTAAAACAGGTTCCCTGAAACAGTTAATACTGGATATGACAGAAAGGAGTCATAACACACAGTCTGTCACAGATGCTGCATATGAGGCTGTGGAGCCACAGACTAGTCAGAGTGCCCATACTGACCCCTGTTCACCACTAAAAGTGCCTACATTGGGCATGTGAGCATCAGAACTGGACGATGGAACAATGGAGGAAGGTGGCCTGGGCTCATGAATCACGCTTTCCTTTCATGTGGACAGACAGATGCGAGTGTCACATACCTGGGGAAGAGATGACAGCAGAATGCACTATGGGAAGAAGGCAAGATGGCACTGGCAGTGTGATGCTCTGGGCAATGCTCTTCTGGGAAGCCTTGGGTTCTGGCTCTCATGTGGATGTTACTTTGACATGTACCATCTACCTAAACATTGCTTCAGACCAAGTACACCCCTTCATGCCAGCAGTATTCCCTAATGCCAGGGATCTTTTAAGCAGCATAATGCGCCCTTCCAAAGAGCAAAAATTGTTAAACATGATAGAGTTGACTTGGCCTCCAAATTCCCCAGATCTCAGTCCAGTGGAGCATCTGTAAGATGTGCTGGACGAACTAATCTAATCCATGGAGGCTTGCAACTTGTAGGACTTAAAGGCTAACATCTTGGTGCCAGTTACCAAAGCACACCTTCGGAGATCTTGTGGAGTCCAGAGCTGTGTTGCCAGCGTGAGGGAGATCTACGCAATATCAGGCAGGCTCGTTTAAAAAATTTCCTGCCCCTGCCTGTCCCTCAAAAAGAGCGCTTTGGTATTGGTCTGTTTGAATGTCCATCAAATGGCCATTGATTGCAACAAAGCGCACTAGGCACTCAAGCAGTAGACATAAGTCTGACTTGTGAGACTAATGGAAGCATGACTCTATTGCCACTTCCGACCCACAACCTTGCCGCCCGTTTTCAGCATAAACGCATTTTGATATTTTCAGCGGAGTTTGTCACAACCGTTCTAATTTGGAAAAAAATGAGCTCCCTAAGTGACCTCTGACCTGCAGAAGGGTCAGGTAGTCTCTGCAGAGGCCAAACGCATTACCCTTAATGTAGCTGGGGCAGTAAGGGTTTAACCTCAAGATAATAATAGATTAGAACAGGACCATGGAACAGGACTACTCGCAGTGTACATATTGGAGGGTCTGACAAAACTCTGTTCATCTTACTCTCACTCGCTTGTTTTCGTCTTCGCCTTTAGTTTCTTGTATTTTGACTGTTTAGATACTAAAAGGTGACAAATCTGTCTTACCTCTTGAATGCAGTTGAATGGTGTAATAAATATTGTATATTAAGGCTTTCAAAATTAGTATGTTTGTAGAATTAAATGAAGAAAAAAAACACATTAAAATGTATAAATTGTCCATTTATCTGTTAAAAGTGTGTGCCGCAGCACCCAGTATGTTCCTGACCACAAGTTATATGACACAATGGCTAACTAAACACACAGTAGAACTTGGCATTACTGACCATAAATAGGTAAAAGGTAAAATAGGAAATACGCTCTCATATGGGTAACTGAGTGGTCTGGTTCAGATGACAGAGTTTTTCTGACAAGCCTGTGCTCCAGATGTAGATGCTTTATACAATTTAAGTCAATAAACACATGATATTTAAAAAGAAGCAACAGTGCCATTTATGCACTCTATTAGTGCTTGTCTGCTTTCATGCTGCCATTATTTTAGCAGCATGAAAGCAGACAAGCGTGTAATGACGATGTAATATTATTGGTGTGGAGGAATTAATTGTACGGTCATTCCTGACTCAAAGTCACTCAAAGATTCAGACTTAGACTTAACTTTTTTCCCAACAGCCAACTCCTTAACCCCTTTGTTGTGAATGACTGCTTTTTTAATATGCCCTTGATATGCTTGATATTTACTTCATATTACATTCTTGCAGTTATGTATCCTGCTTACTTTCTGTTTATGTAATAAGGTTATATATTTCACTTTCTAAAATATGTGAATATTTGACAGACAAGCAGAAATTTCTATTTTAATTTCAAGTCCCAGTTCATTGTTCTATAGCACTGGAAAACAAAGGTTTTGCTACTGGAACTAAAACATGTGATTTGCATGAAATTGGCTGTGCTGAATCCAAATCTGCAATCAAAAATTTCCCAGCCTAGTGTAAGTTATAGGCATAATATTGTTTTGCAATAATTTGGTATTTTGATACATGTATTGTTGCACGCCAACAGCTGTTTCTGTCACGTGGATGTTTGCTTCTGCCTCGTTTGAAGTACGTTTCCTGGTTGAATTCAGTGCTGTGAGAGTTTAGGCCTGTCGATAAGCTGTTGTCAGTTCAGTTTAAGACGAGACGGATCACAGGCTCGTCTATTTTATAGGGTTTTCTTGGATATAGGGTAAATGTTTAAGCAAAACATGAGTAGGCGCAGCCATGTCAACCATCCTGACAATTTTTGTTACATTTGTGGTAAATACACGCCGTGTGATCATGACCAAGAAAGTGATGATTGCTTACAAGTAGTGTTTCGGATGTAAAATTGGAGAGCAGGGTAAAAGCTGGGCGCCTCATATCTGCTGTACTGTTTGTTACTCTGGCCTCACTCAGTTCAATGGCAAAAGGAAAGCTGTGCCCTTTACTGTGCCGAAAGATCATCACTCAGACTGCTGTTTCTGTATGACTAAAATTTCTGGATTTCCGAAAAAGAATAAGTCAAAACTCGTCTGTCCTGACTGTGAGTCTGCTCTTCCTCCTGCATTCTGTTCTGCTGAAAGTGACAGTTCTAATGGGGCTCTGATGCATGCATAACTTAAGATCCTGACATGTTAGACAAAATGTGCCTTCAGATTTGAATTCAGCACACTGGATGTAGCATAGGACACATGGATTAGACAAAGTAGCAGACAGAAAATATTTTTTTGTGATCCAGTGAGTTTGTATATATTTTCTAGTTTTTGTAATGCCTTTTGGTTTGGCAGTGGGGTTTTGTCTATGTTTGTTTATGGGGAGATCGAAACATTTTTGTTTCCTTAGCTTTGCGAGTTTTTGTTGGTTTGGCTTTGGTTAGTCTTGAAGCCTTATGCAAGTTCAGGAGGGCCTTGTATATAGCACAATATAGTCATATATATTACCACTATACTTCATTATTATTACATTTTGGCAAATAGAAGCACATATTAAATAGTTCAGTAAAAGTTGTTGTTGTAATATGTGGTCTTCTTTAGTTTCACCCGATGCTGTTACATCTGTTGTGTAAATCCTGATGTGGTCTGAGAATGTCCTGAAATGTTCACCATAATGTAAGTGGCCTTTTGTGCAGGTGTGATATCTTCCTGTCGCAGTGGTGAAGTGCTCCTCACCCCCTTTTTGTTCTTATATGGTTATATTACAAATTCATAACAGAGAGTTCCTGCAGAACAATAAAGGGCATGGACACTAGACAAGCCTTTTGGGTGCCATATAGGTACATGGACACCAGGGACAGGCTTTCGGGTTATGATATATTTCTTGTATCGTCACCTAACCAATTACATTTATTTTTGTGTTTACATTTGTATTTACTTTTGCATTTACATTTTGTATTTTACATTTGTGTCCCATTTAATAAGACTACACTTCCCATGTCTTTAGTTTTTGATATCAGAACAGATGCAACATAAAGAATGGTCTTTCTCTGCAAAACGAGACTGTGCATGCATAAATCATCTCCTCAATGAATCTTAATAAAGGATCTCCTCTTCTGCTAACTAACACAAATGTAAAATGAATCCATGCTTTCCACAGAATGTCTTGTTTTTGTTTCAGTGAACTACGAGTAAGAAATAATGAATATAAAATTTCAACATGCTTTTGTCATCAGCCATGGCCATAAGGTAAGAGGTTGCTGCTGCTATTGCTATTGCTGTAAAAGTGCTTTCTTGACTTGTTAGGAAAATGATAACAAGACAGATGTGAACAGGCTGGAGCACAGGGCAAATTCAGTGTGGGGTTTATCTAATCTGAAAAGTGCGTGACAGCTCACAGGAACGCACACACAGTAGTCTAGTCTCCCTGTCCCAATGCTGGCAGGAGCAATAACGGGTTGTGTGTGTGTATGTGTGTGTGAGAGAAAAGCAGAGAGAGGGAGAGGGGGAGAGAGACAGAGACACACACAGACATCTTTTTAAACGTCTTATTTCAGTTGGAGTTGTCTCTGCTGACAGCTTCATTTCCCATGCTACTCTGTTCTTCTGTTTACCCCCAAATTAACCCCTGTTCACCCTGTGAAGTGTTTTCAGTCTCCTGACACACACCGCTGGAGCTGCCTGTCACTCCTAATCCTGTACTCCTGCACAGGGATTTCTAGATCTTCCCCCTTTGTCTCCTTTAGAGGAATCCAAAGCTAGAGGTTGGGTTTGAAGAGAGGATGTTTTTTTTTTCTTGTTTGTGTACCCACTTTTGAATCGAAGTAGAAAAAACTTTGACTTCATCATCTTTCCTAAAGTTAAAGGCAGTCAAGTTCAATTTTTTCAATTCAGTTCAGTATATGTTGCTTTCTACAGAAGCAATTTTCCCAAAGTGTTTTCTAGAACAGACTGCCTCAGAAAAAAAACTCCCTAACAGCATGAAGAAGAACCACTGATAGTAAACAAGGCTCAGAAGGAAAACTCCCTAAGAGCTTAGGGAAGGACCAAGACGCTAAAGGTGAAACTCTTTAGAGACCCATAGGTAAACTACGAGAGACTGTTGATGATGATGCATTCACCTTTTGAGTCCTCTCCATAGTTCCCACCGAGTACTGCAAGCTTTTCTCTCGCAGTACTCTAAAGAGTTTATGAGGGAGCCAGGGGCTCGCGCGCCGCCGGTTGTGAGTATGTGTGGCGTTTTTTTAGGGAGGCTGTTCCCTCAGACTGTTCATCAACTTTTCATCAGACACATGGAGGAATATTTCTCCTCCCTCTCTTCTGTGGTCCAGGAGTTTCTCTATAGAAAAAAATAAGCATCTCCTGGCAGTACCCTTTTGAGTACTGCAAGAGAAAAGCTTGCAGTACTCGATGGGAACTATGTAGAGGACTCAAAAGGTGAATGCATCATCATTAACAGTCTCTCATAGTTTACCTATGGGTCTGAAGATGCCAGTGAGACTTATTTGGGATCCACATGTTCAGACAAGTGTGTGAAAGAAGATCTTGAACCAATAGTTGAGCTCAGACTCGCCCACAACATCAAGTTCAGAATCCAGTTTTGTCTATAGCCAGACAAAATTATGTCTGAATCTCTCCCTGTCCCAACAAAATTTTGTCTGAGCCAGACTGTAGCCTGACAGTTTCTGTCAGAACATGATTATAGCACAACAAAATTTTGTCTGAACCCAACTGTACACTGACAGAATTCTGCATAAGCCTGAATGTAGCCGTACAAAATTCTGCCATTATCCCCAAAAGAGACCTGAGTCCACCTCCTGCCCACTTTACTGTTGACCCTTACCCTGGGTACTAACTAACTTTGCCACAGTATCCACTTTGCTCCAACTGGCAGCCTGCTACCCTTAACAATGAATAGTACACTTAAGACAAGTTTACAACGAAGATTCAGCCTTATATTATAAATGGTACAGACTTCTATCCTTCGCTCTTGTAAATGCATACCTTACAAAGTCATTCCATAGTATAAGGTGAGTCAAAAATGAACTGTTAGATGTTAGTGTTAGATTGATCTCATCATTACTATTATGTACTACAGGTATAGCTGTACTTATGACGTATGTTGTTGATATTTGAGTTGGAATCTAACCTGTAGCACCAAGTTTAGAATCCAAGCAAAATTCTGTCTAAGCCCTACACAAGCCCACACAAGCCTGTTGTTTGTCTTGCATTCATTTACACATGTATTAGCCTCATGGACCTTGGCCCCAATAAAACAAGTGACTCTGGCAGGTTAGGTAGGGAGAAAAAATAAAACAGGGGAAAGAACTAAAGCTGGGTAAAAAGTTCAGCCCCCACCAAACCCCACTAGGAATAGTCAGGTTTCATTGTGTTCAAATAATTCAGTCTCTACCTGAGTAATTTATAGTAGTTACAATTAGTAGTAATAAGCCTTGAGATCAATCACTGAATAATTCTCTTACAGTTTAAGGGGTTAAACCAGCGGAACATCTGATATTGGAGTGTCCCTTTTTATGATACAGGTCGTACAAGTTACTATTTTTTTTAATGTTCTGTCATCTACTGTGCCCTCTTTAGCCAGCAGCCAGGAGACGCTTATTTTTTTCTATAGAGAAACTCCTGGACCACAGAAGAGAGGGAGGAGAAATATTCCTCCATGTGTCTGATGAAAAGTTGATGAACAGTCTGAGGGAACAGCCTCCCTAAAAAAACGCCACACATACTCACACCCGGCGGTGTGCGAGCCCCTGGCTCCCTCATAAATATCAATTTTAACATTCAGCCGCGGCGATCGATACGATTTAAACCATGGAATTCAACTTAAGGAGTTTGCTTTATCTAATTGGCCTTCACTGAAAAATGAAGTGGGCTGCTGGTCAGCGCGGATAGAGGGGTCATTTTCCTACTGTCTGCAGAGTCTCATCAATCTCGACTGACCAAAATCCCACTGACTGCCCATTTGTTTCTGGTGCATGCCTGATCCTCCCATCCCATGATGCACCTCTCTTTTGGAGGGACTCATCCTGCCATCACCTCGTTAGCTCGGAGGCCGAGGAGTTATAAATTGTTGCGTATAAATTATTTTTTTTCTCTAGAGGAGAGAAATCTATTGTGAAGTTAACTTTTATAGAGCTGTGCATAACAGAAAGCGATGGATGGTTGGGTTGGAGGTGAGGAGGGAGGCAGGGATTCATTCATCAGAGTAAAGAAGTTACACACACACACACACACACACACACTCACACACTCATATGCACACACACTACATCAGACCCAGAGCCAGCCACTGTCCCCGAACCCACTGAGTCAAAGCGGCATTTAGCTGCCTGATTGTTAAAGAGACAGTGTGGTAAAAGTCTTCATGCTACTGTAAATACTACATTTTTTTTAAACATTTGAGCCATTGCATGAAGATGGATTCCTGACATTATAGAGGAACATAACTGGTGAGGACACTCATTTTAAGAAGTGGTTCAAAAATCAAATAAAGTGAATTAGCCAAGGCACATTGAGTCCAATATTTAAATCTTTGGTTTTGCAGTAAAACTGCAGAGCTAATGGAGCTAACAGGGAATGGAAGCTCCATTAGCCTTGCAGAAATGTGTTTTCTGGCACCATTTGACATGCTTTGTTTATAAAAATGGACAAATGGACATTTTATAGCTAAACCAGTAGCAGCAGCAGCTTTTCTGGTTGACGTTTGGCGATTTTTATATGGCCCTGTTTATGTATGTGTGGCAGGCAGGACCGTGAGAGATTTGTGTTTGAGGTCTGACCGTATTTCTGTGTTGGTGTGTGTTTTAAGTTCAGTTTGTGTATATTGTGCAATTTAAAAGTGAGTGTTTGTTTCAGGGTCGAGCTCTGTTACACTGGGCGTGTGATAGAGGACACAAAGAGCTGGTGTCCCTCTTACTGCACAACAACGCCGACATCAACAGTCAGGTCAGTGGATGTACACACATGCACGCTTATTCATACACTGTTTGAGGATCTACCAGGTAGGTGTTATAGCCCAGGAAAAGCTGATTTTTATTCCATAAAATAAAAATTCAAGCAACAGCACCATTCGTTTAAAATGAATTAAAATGAATTTCAGTATCAGTTTCACGGTACTGCACTTTTGTGTCTGTTTACACTAACTGAATAGTTTTTAGAATATTTGTTGAAGAAAATGGCCTTTTTCCAGCCTCTCCTATGATGTTTTAGGTTAGTCACATAATGGCTGCCAAATGCAAGGACCATGTCAATTCATACAATATGAAACCACTGACCTTGGGGACGATGTGGAAAAATCATTCTCAAAAATATATAAAAATGAGCTGTCCCTTTTTTAGACAACCATCTCACAGGGATGCTTGATATTCATGACCAACCACGGGGATACTTAATATTCATGAGTGACCATACTGTCTTAGAAAAGTGTTTACTGTTGTCTTCTTAAGAAAATCAAATATATTACACAAACAAAGGGACAATTGTAATTTTAATATCCATCGCATATTAGTCATGATATTAAGAATTCTTTCTTTCATTTCACGTCTGGAATTAGATCCTCTGTCACATTTTACAACACTAAAAAGCTGTTTGAAGCTTTTGTCGAGGGGTTCAAATGCTCAGTCCGTTCATGGGTCCATTAGATAATATTAAAATATCTCTTGCTCTTTTAAAAACGAGAAAACATCCCTTGTCAAATGACACAGTTCCCTAGTCTAAAAGAACTTTACCTTTTAGATGTGTTTCACTTCATACAGTTAGTCACTTAACTTGAATTGTAGCTATTTTAAACACAGCAGTAAGGAGACATGGAATGGTTTGAATGCTTGTCAGTAAACCTAATATCCTTCATGTTGAAAAAGCTTCCAAAGATCATTGAATATAGATCAATAAGTGGCACTATAGCAATAAAGGCAAATATAGGATCTGCTTGCAAAATAGTGCCTGGACATTGTAGTTTGCCACTTGCCAGCAGCATGAAAGTACGCCACTTTCTCCCGGTTAGAGATACTGAGCTTTACACACAAATCCGCTCAGCCTTAAACACCCTCAGGTATGTGTGCAGCTGTGGCGATGTAGAAGCTGCAGCTATTGGGTTTAAAGGCCTGATTGGGCTTTGCTTTAAGCCGTCTGAACCCAGCATGCTTGTCCTCAATAAGACAAATCAATTGGAAGTAATCAGCCAAATTGTTTGCATTATACAACCCATATAATCAGAACATTTGCAAATGACTCTTTCATTTTTTTATTGCGTAGGCATGGATCAAAGCTTGGCTCAGACAAAGACATCAGTGCTGCTTTGTTTTTACATTTCAGCAGATAAACTACTGTAGACAGGCCTCAGATCCCCCATAAGGAAGAACAGTGTAATATTATGTCATGGCCCACAAGGATTCGAATGAAAAACCACAGCTCCATGTTTAACAAGACTCGTAACCTACCCTCCATGTTTTTCTTCTCTGTCTCTAGCAGCTTTTGAATCATGGTACAATTTAAACTGTAATCTGTCATTTATGTCATTTATGACACTATTATTTCAGTTTGATTAGTACATCAGAAGAATCAAAAATTTAAAGGAGTAATAACTAGTAACTAATAACTAGTCTAGTAGAAGAACTGTGCTGTATCTAATAACTAATAACCAGGACCTTGCTGATATAAAAACTGTCATTTTTAAGGAGCTGAAAATTCAGATAAACGATCGTTTTGACCATGAATTAAAAAAAAAAGTTTGCACAACTTTTTTGACGAATATGATTTTGAAATGTATCAGTTACTAATTATCAAAAATGCCATCTATTAACCTTAAAATGCCACTTAAAACGTAAATAACGATTTCAAAATTTTAAACCACTGTTTCAGCATCACTTTGATTTTTATTGAACGTGAATGAAATTTAAATTTTTAAAAAATATACCGGCAAAAAAATACTGCTGCATTTAGTACATATTGTGCTCCCATAATAAGCTGTCAAACTGCCCTGAATGACTGTGTTATAACTCGTTTTAAGCAATGCTTTGCATAGATTATCCATTTTTGCAATAATGATAAAACTTACTTTGGCAAGCTATCAGTGCCCCTATAATATGTGAAATTATATTTGGTTTTTCAAAATAGCATCACATTTTTAAATGTGTGGGTTTTTTTTGTAACATTGGTGCTGTAGTGGCAGACTTTCTGCAGAGGGCAATAGAATTGTGGAACCCTTGTATTAATATAATATCAGTATTATAGACAAAGCCTAAATATCTTGCTTTGTACTATTACATATCGCACCTTGTCTTTCCCTAACACCTAAACCGAACACTCACCTTAATCTTAAGCATAGTTAGTTTATCATTTGAGCATTTTTAGATCATCTAGGGCTGTCCAGATAAAGTGGGTCTGGATTGACATGGCTTTTCCACTTATATGTAAATAAGACCATCCATTGGATCTCTCTGAACAAAACTCACATTTTTTATTTATTTTTTTATCTGTCTAAGCGATGTACTCTGACACAGGGTGTTTATCTGTCTTAGTACTGATCCGATTTTAGCTTACCGTTAAATAAGAGTGATTACTTTTTTAATTTGTTGATTGGAAAAGGAGGGGTGGGGTACCATTATGCCTTGAATGAATATTGTTTTAAAATTAATCAGCTGATGGTAGGGTCTGAGTGGTGTGGTATTTGTGTATTCGTGTGTAATCCTGGATGAAGGGGGACTACAATAGGTAGAGCCTTCCTCCTGTCCTCCTGGCACAGATTAGCTTGGTGCCACCTGCCAGTGTGCTAACCACACACACACACACACACACACACACACACACACACAAACCATGCCATTCACCATAACGCTCACTCATACAGATAAACTGGGCCAAATGGTAATATTTTGTGGTTGGGTTAGTCTCAGGTCATCACACACAGCTCTGAGAATGCTTCAGTACCACAATATTAAAACTCTAATCTGTAATTTAAAGAAAAGTGTGTTAGTGACCTCAAAGCTGTTTAGGAGGTAATGTCATTTTGCAGGATATAGGCATAGTGCAGCAGATCATATATTTATGTGGTATAACTGTTGACAGACATTCAGATAATGTTAAACTACCAACTCAGCTTTGGTCTGACTAATGTGTCTGTGCTGGGGCTGGTTTGCAAGTATGTAGTATCTAAATAATTTAAATAAATATTAAATAATATAGTAATATTACTCTAGCTATAGTAATAATATTAAACACGCTGATCACCCGTAACGTTAACAACACTTTCCTCATATTGTGTTTAAAAACAGCTCTGACTTGTTGAGCCATGGACTCTAAAGTGTTCTGTGGAGTCTGGCACTGAGATGCAGCCGATCCTTTCGGGCCTATAAGTTATGAGGTGGACCCTCCATGGCTCAGCTGGTTTGTCCAGCACATCACAAAGATCAGATTGAATTGAGATCTGGGGAATTTGGAGGCCAAGTCAACAACTTGAACTCTTTGTCGTATCCATCAAGCCATTCCTGAACATTGCAGTGAGCCAGGGCACGTTATCCTGCTGAAAGAGGCCTCTGACTGGTCTGCAGCTACACAGTCCCATATGCAGCACACTGTGATGCATCATGTATTCTGACAACTTTGTCATAGCTAACATTAACTTTTTCAGCAGTTTGTGCTACAATAGCTCTTCTGTGGGATCAGGCCAAACATGCTAGTCTTTGCTCCATGTCAGTGCACCATCAAGTGAGCCCTGGGCACCCATGACCCTATCACAAATTCACCAGTCATCCTTCCTTGGACAACTTCCTTGTTAGGTGCTAACCACTGCATACTGGTAACAGCCGACTAGACCTGCCATTTTGGAGGTGCTTTGACCATCAAAGTTTGTCCTTTGTCGAAATCACTCAGGTCCTCATGCTTGCCCATTTGTCCTGCTTCCAACTCATCAACTTATAGAACTGACTGTTCGCTTGCTGCCTAATATATCCCACCCCTTCATAGGTGCCATTGTACCAAGATAAACAATGTCATTCACTTGTTATGTCTGTTTTTTTGTTTGTTTGTTTTTTTTTTAAAGAAATTTTCTTTCATTTATTTTGGGATCAGAGAATTTTGCAATTTTTCTGACAGAACCCTACCCAGTAGTTTGGTACTCGACATCACATGATGCTGTTATAGATACTTTGGCACTTAGACACTTTGTTGTGCCACTTGAGAGCCCTAAAGGTCACATATTTTAACCTGTTGTTGTGATGGCAGCATTAGTGTCCCCTCCAAGTATCTTGAGCTGTCCAGTCACGTTGCGTTAGCAGCGGTTTGAAAAGATGACATGAAAACTAGCAGATAGAAATTGGGCATTACAAAATTGAGGCACAATTTGGATTAAAAAAGCCTGAACACATGGATAATTCAAAGAAATTCCAAAGAAGGAAAGGTGTGTAGCTGCACTTTATTGTTACTGTCAAATCCATGCCAAAACACAAAGAAAGGCCTTAATATAATGCTTAGAATGTTAAACCAATTATAACATATTTTCTGACTGTTTAGTAAAGAATTTTTAATATTTATTTATCCAAACATTGCATAATAAGTAGACAGACATTAATCATTTTGTTATTGAAATAGTAAGGCTGAAGAGGTAGAGGTGAATCCCTGTGGGGCTGCAATAAATGAGTTAACTCTAACAAAGCCAGTCTACCACATGCAGCCGCCCTAACTGCCTCACTCTGTCAGACTCAGAGTTATAACCTAATTGAGGTCAGAGCGGCAGAACACCGCGGCCTGGTTAGACCAAATAAATCAATGAGCACTGCGGACCAGACTGGTAGTAGATGGGGGACTGAGCCACAGGTACAGTAGCAGTTAAAAGTTTGAATCAGCTTACGCATGGAGAGGTTTCTTCTTGTTTAATAGTATCCGGCGAATAATGCAGATTTTGTGGAACCATCAAATATATGAAATTACTCCAAGGGTGTAAAGATCTGAAAGTGATGAAATGTCATTATTCAGGCTCGTGGTCCAAAACACAATATACCTACAACAGCATCACAGTACACAGGAGTTCATAAAGGGCAGTGTGAAACAAGTACAGAATATGCAATGTCCAATAAATGCACCAAATACACTTGCCAATAAATATACATGATGATAACTAGACTGGACAATTAAGAAGAACAATTTGTGGGTAGGAATCAAATCAAAAGAATGGCTGGACATCAATGCCGCATATAGAGGAACTGCGAACAATTGCCAACTGTAAACTGTACTGGATGTTTGAGGTAAAGGTCTGTAGAGGATGCTCTCTGTTGTCCCTCTGTGGAAAGTAGGCCCTCTTTATCCTCAACAGGAAGTGAAGTCAGTTCTGGGCTTTCTTGGCTAGATAGGTGGTGTTGAGGGTCCTGGTGAGGTCTTTGATGATGTGCACACCAAGGAACTTTGTCCACAGTTGAGCCTTTAATGTGCAGTGGAGAGTTATCGCCACAGGGCCTTCTTCAGTCAACAGTCATCTCTCAAAAGAGTCTCTGCATCTGTCTTTAGCCACTCTACCTTATATGCTGACCTGTCGTTGTCACCACTTTGGTATTGAAAGCTGGTGGCCTTGTGGTTAGGCAGTTACCCCTGCGATCAGAAGGCTGTGGGTTCGAAGCCCAGGACTGCCAATGGCACCACTGAGGTACCCTTGAGCAAGGTACCGTCCCCATATACTGCTCTCTGGGCACTGCATTCCTTGCTGCTCTCTGTTTCACTCAGGTGAATGGGTTAAATGCAGAGAAAGAATTTCACACTGTTCACACTGTGTGCTGTGCTGTGGTGTGATGTATTCACATGTGACAAAAATGGCCACTTTACACTTTACAGAGTGTCATTAGAAAACAAGACTGGTTTTTATGTGTCTCATGACCAGCCACTCAAGCACCTCAAGGTTATAGAAGTAGTTCTGCCTGGAGGTAATCACCTTGAAGCGTTCTAGCACAGTTACCTGGCTCAGGGAAAAATATTGATGTCTCTTAGGTATGTTGTCAGTTCTAGCAGTTTTCCATGTGTCAGGTCCAAAAAAAAATAAAAAATCTTCCTGATGTCAGTCTAAGCACTTGGTTGGTGGGAAGTATGTTGGTCTTCCTCGTCTTACTGTGCATAGCAGATTCAATGCATCACCACAGCAATTCTTCCCGCACAGTGTGGCTATCCTGTGTGTGCAGTTACTCTAGCTTCTAGTCTGGAATACTACCTTTAAGCCACGTTTCCATGAAAACAAAAGTAGCTGTATCTGAGGTTGTGCTGGGTAGTTAGATGTAGTCTGTGGTGGTCGAGTTTTTGTCAAGAAAGTCGATGTTAGACAAGAGAGGAGGTGGTAGAGCTGGGTCACTAGGATGTGGTGCTTTCGCTTTATTGTACTCTGTTTTCAGCATCTCTTTCCCTGGCCAAAGGCATCAGGTGATGCCATAGTCCCCCTTTAGCCCACTTTACTCTGATAGCACTGAGATACCTATTCTTTATCACTTACAGAGGTTTCCACAAAAAACAGTCAATGAGAAATGCATTAGTTAGTTTTACATGCTCTTATTTAATTTTTTTCAATACAGTCCTTATATTCTTAGTTAATAATTAGTAGAAAAAAAGAGGGGAAAGTCTTCAAATTACACCAGTCGGCGACATCATTAAAACCACAAACAGTTGAAGAGAATAACATTGACTATTGAATAATCTCTTTACAATGGTACCTCTCAAGAGATGGGATAAACAAGTAAACAATTCATTCTTCAAGTTAATGTGTTGGAAGCAGAAAAAATTGGCAAGGATTAGGATGTGAGTGACCAACATTGACTTTGATGGACAGAGAATCTCCAAAACGGTCTGTGGGATGTTCCCTCCCCAGTGTATAATAAAGAAAGACAGCCGGTGAACCCACAAGAGAGTCATGGGCGCCCAAGACTCATTACACTCGTTCACACTGTGTGCTGTGGTGTGTTCACGTATGACCGAATGATCACCTTCACTTCACTTATTGCTCCATTGATATAGAGCGAAGGCTAGCCTGTCTGATCTGATCCCACAGAAGAGCTGTTGTAGCACAAATTGCTTAAAAAGTTCATGGTCGCTATGATAGAAAGGTGTCAGAACACACAGTGCATCACAGCTTGCTGTGTATCGGGCTGCGTAGCCACAGACCAATCGGAGTGCCCATACTGACCCTTGTTCGTCGCCAAAAGACTTCAGTCCATCATTGAGAATGCTGATCACCCACCCCACAGTGTTGTGACTGAACTGAGAAGTACTTTCATCAACAGACTCACCAGCATAAAGTGCTCCACTGAACGCCACAGAAAATCCCCCTCCCCACTGCCATCAGACTCTTTGTATTCCTCTCTGTCAAACACTCACACGATAACCTGTGTAACTTGCTGTTTCTCAGTTGTGCGGTTTCAGAACATGACAGTTTAGAGTGTTGACTTGGCCGCCAAGTTACCTATATCTCAATCTGATTGAGCGTCTGTGGCATTTGCTGGACAAACTCGTCCCATCCATGGATGCTCCCACTTGCAACTTAAAGGATCTGTTGCTAACATCTTGGTGCCAGATTCTACAGCACACCTGACCGTTTGAGAAGTCAGAGCTGTTGTGGCAGCACAAGGGGGACCTACACAATTTTAGGCAGGTGGTCTTAGTGTTGTGACTGATTGATGTAAATATTAAATAATGAAGTGGGGGAAAAAGTGGTATCCTTTCCGACTGGGAGAGAAGTCACACGTCATGTTAGCACATGATTGATGATGCCATTTTTAGGCTCATGTTAATCACAGCATACAGACAGGATAGCCCCCACGCTCTTCTAGCAGCTGTTTGAAATTCAGTGGTGTAAACACTCTTACATGTGCAGGTCCTTGCTGCCCCTCTGTAACAAATGACCCCGCTCCCAGCATCATAACAAATCCCCCACCCAATCCGTCATCACTGCACAGAGAGGCACACACACACCCAAAACATGAGAGAGGGGTTATTGTTAATGAAAACTAGTACAAAAACAGAAACTAGCAGTGAAAACAAAACAATGGCAGTTTTCAAAAACACAAAAGCTAAATGGAAACTACAATGTCCAGTACAACATGAACAAAAACTAATATTACAAAGAAAAATAAGTTTCTTTTTTGTATGTCAAACATTAAATATCAAGGAGATATATGTGAAAGAGAGTAAAGCTTGGTCTGTAGTTGTACCAGTTTAGTAATGCATAAATGGAAAGTTATAAGACAAAAATATTTGGATTGCCCTGGTTTTTGACAAAATATTAACCATAATACTAAACATCTTAACTAAAACTGAAAATAATGCTAAACTAAAACTAAAATAATATAAATAAATAATAAAGATAACTTTCAGAACTACGATCATGTGAAAAAATGGGACACCCCATTAAATATTTAGGTCATTAAGAAATATCAACATATCATTATTTGATCATCTTTTAAATTATATTTGTAGGTAAAGGTGATTTAATTGTATCACCTATGCAAAGACTCGTTTATTTAACAAAAGAAATGAACAAACCTGACAATTACTACTCATAAAAAATCCGGACACCCAGTGCCCCAAAAGCTAGTTTTTCTTCCTTTGGCTGAAATAACCTCAGTGATACTTTTCCTATAACCATCTACCAGTCTCTGACATGGACTGGCAGAAAGTTTTCCCCACTGCTCAGTACAGAATTCTTTCAGCTGCATGATATTTGGAAGGTTTCTTGCATGCACAACCTGTTTCTAATCACCTCTCAACTTTTCAATTGGATTAAGATCCAGGCTTTGCCTGGAACATTCCAGAAATCTCACCATGTCCTAGTCTTCGTCATGTTGCTTGGTCCACCTCTACTTTAGCTTCAGTTTTAGGACAGAGGGTCTCATATTTTCCTCTGATGCAGTGAATAATTCACTTGTGCAGTTTCTTTCTGGTGGTGGATGCTTGAACTTTAACATCAGCTGTGGCAAGAGATTCCTGTAGGTCCCGTGATGACATTTTAGGATTGTTGGAGACGACTTCTTTAATCATCTTGCAATCTGCTGTTGGGCTGAACTTGCTAGGATAGCCTAAACTTGGCCATGTTGGCAGTTGTTTTAAATGTTCTCCACTTGTAAA
Source organism: Brycinus macrolepidotus (assembly GCA_037974445.1). Taxonomy (NCBI): domain Eukaryota; kingdom Metazoa; phylum Chordata; class Actinopteri; order Characiformes; family Alestidae; genus Brycinus; species Brycinus macrolepidotus. Next base: position 33,342,776 of record JBBPCZ010000042.1, read on the forward strand.
TTCTTTTCTGGACAGTTGAATGGCTAATTGTAAATCCTTTTAAGATTTTTTTATATCCCTTTCCAGACTCATATGCATCTACAACCCTCTTTCTGAAGGTCTCAGAGAGTTCTTTGGATCTCACTATGGTTATACCACTCACTTCAGTGAAAAGTCAAAAGCAGCAATCAAGAGCAAACCAAACTAAATGTCTGTGGCTTAAATAAAATAACCTACTCCAAAATGCTTTGTAACTATGTTTTAATCATTTACACCTGATATGGTGCAATCTAATTCTAAGCATTTCAGGTAGTAAGAAATGTGGGGGGTGTCCCAACCTTTTCTTCACAAGAAATTGCTTTTTAATTATTTACATTTTACAAATCATTTTTTTTTTTCTTCAGTTTTGTTTGTATAGTTAGTTATATCACAATCTTTCAATATTGTTAAGATAAAAAAATAAAGACACAGGTTTTCACGGGGTGTTCAAATTTTTTCACATTACTCTCTATCAACTGTTGAAAGGATCTGAAATCTTACCTTGGTTTTGATTAGCTCAGATGTTAAAATAGCTAGAAAAATCGAATACATGCACTTTGGAAAATTCCTAAACGACAGGTTGCTACATGCAGCCCCATTGTTGTATGATGAGCCACTGTAACTAGCTTTAACCCTTAGATGTTAATTATTATTTTGCTTTGGCATTATATCCTTATTTTGATGTACTATTACATGTCTAGTCTGTATTGAGTCCAATCGAGTTTGTTTTAATGTGATAGCATGTCATAGGTGAAGAATGCTTTTCCTTACTATTACTCCACATAGTACGGTTCACACAAATTCAGGAAATTACTTTTTCTCCAGCTTTTTCAATGAGCTAGGAGTGAGAAATAATTAATAGAAGTTATTTATATACTGGTCATAATAGCAACTTCTAAGGATTAATACTGTATGTGTGTGTGTGGGGGTGGGGGTGGGGGTTGGGCTTTACATGTGGAATGGTGTCATGTAATGGCATTTTAGATCTTAAAACATGAGATGTTGCTGAGCATCATGTGGAGCTTGGTCATTTGTGAGGATCTCTAGTGCCTGCATTTCCCTCTTTCTGTAGTTCATTCATTCGTTGAGCTGCTGATGACTGGCCCTCATCCATCCATCTGACCCTATCCCTTGCCACCACAGCACAGTCATTCAACAGCTTTATTCCTGCTCAGACCATCCACATAAATACTGCACAGCATTAAAGCTGTCCACAGGGGAGAGGGAGGGAGAGAGAGAGTGGGGGAGTAGAGAGAGAGAGAGAATTAGAGTACTTCCCAGCAGAGGCTGGAATTGCCTGCTGTTTTATTGGTCTTTCCCCAAACGGCGCTTTAGCCCTGCCTTGCAGCATTGATTTTCATATTAGTGTGGTTTATGCATTTATTTATTTTATGTATTTGTTTTTAACGTGTGTAGATAATCCTGGGCTTGCCCATGTTAATTCTCTGCCACTCTTGGCCCAAAGTGGAATCACTTAATGGAGCCTGAGGCGTCCCTGGGGAAGTGCAGAAAGAGATGCGGGGGGAGGGGTGAAGGAAGGATTGAATATGGTTAGTGTTTTGTTTACATAGACGCTTCCTAAATGCTGAATAGGCACACTCAGAGAAGAGTCTGGCAAATCAATGGCATGTGGCCATCAGCGTATAAAAAAAGGAAGTGGAAGTGCTGTAGGAGGTCAGAGGTTTTTAGGAGGTCAGGAAAAAAAAAAAAAAAACACTGGAGCTTCTACTTTCAGTAAGCTCTCATGGCCCTATTGTTGGGAGCTGTTCAATCCCCAGCGATTCCAGACCCCTCCATGGCTGGGACTGTAAGAGAATGTAATTGACCTTGCTGTCTTTGGGTTGGCCCCTTACTCTCCCCCTATCATTCAAAGCAACGATAGACAGCATGGGCATCTCTTTACCTTCCAAATGTAGTTGTGGGAATTAGAGAGAACTCAAATGAGGAGGATTGAGTGACTATGAATATCATGAACATAGAACTGTTATTATGTAACTGTTGTCCTCTCAGTTAGTTTGGTGGCAGTGATTGGTGCTTGAAGTCTTAGCATTGAACTTTATGCAAAACTTTATGTACCCTTCGCAAAGCAGTATCTGCAAGAGACCAAACGGTGCACTGTGTCCTGCTCCACCCTTAAAGTGTCCATTTGTCACACATAAACACACCACAGCATAGTGTGAACAGTGCGAAATCGTTCTCTGCATTTAACCCATTCACCAAGTAAAGCAGTGGGGAGCAGTGTGTGCAGATGGCACCTTGCTCACACACCGCTGTGCTGTGGTGTGTTTATGTGTGACAAATGGACACTATAAGGGTGGAGCAGGATAGAGTGCACCTCAGTGGTGCCACGCGCAGTCCTGGGATTAGAACCAATGGCCTTCCAATCACAGGGGCAACTCCCTAACCACCAGGCCACCAGCCGCCCCAGTACAGAGACAGTTGGTATTTCCCAGTGTACTATGTACACTGGCAAGAAAGCTAACCAACTTCAGTATGGAAATTCAGAATTCAAGATTTGTAATCATGCTGTGCCACACAGTTAAGTGGAAAAGTGTTGCTTGTGTCCTGGGATGGAATTCATTTTATTTCAGAGACAGACATTTAAAATCCAGAACAGCATAGAAAACTCCTGGTTTGCTGCCAACCTTACTGGTGGGTGGAGGAGATAAACCCACCAAGTGTCTACTGTTTGGTAGTTGGTGGGTGCTAATTTGCGTTCCTGGAGTAGAATGAGGGGTTGAGTTGGACTGCTAATGGAAGCTTCTGGGATACTCCGGAACACTCTTTGTCCATCTGAAGGACATTTCTGAGGCAGTAAATATGCAATCCAGCCACTCACTCTGACTGGCAAGGTACACACACACACACACACACACACACACACTTTCACGTACACACGCAGGTGAAGCAAATTCAATTAGGACTGGCCATTTCTCCTGATCCTTTTAGCACACTTCATATCACACAGAACACACACACTCACATACACATCACATACACTGGAGCACTGCCATGCATATTATGTCTAAGGATGCTTGATAACATCAGTGGTTGACATATCATTTGCCAATAAATCGGGGAAAAAATAAAATGAATTGGTCCAGTATTAAAATTATGGCCAATAATTACTGATAAATGGCTGTACTGTTTTTTGCATTGCTCGTGATGCACTGTGTGTATTAGTGCATACAGTCTTTAGTGGTGAGAATTTCCTTTCTTCTAGTCCCCACATAACACACTATGTTTTGGAAAGGTAGCTGTATAGTTTTAATCAAATGTTTCAGTGCTACACTTTTATACATCCCTTTCTACAATGAAGACATAGCATGTCTGTTTAGATGAAGTAGCCTAATTCAAATACAGAGACAGATGACAGGATTTCTGTTGACCTAGATAAAAGCAGTGTTATGGAGGTAAGTGCATTATGTGAATGTTGTAAAATGTTTGTTTAGCGATGTGTTTTTTAAGTCAAATTAGCATATCACTGTTATTTTTGGAAAATTATGTGTTTACATATGGCTTTAGATAAGAGTGTCTGCTATGTACTGTAAAATATAAACGTAAAGAAATGTAGAGCATTAAAACAATTAATAAAATTGTCAGTTTGTCATTGGTATCAGCAACAATAAAATGTTTATCGGTTATTTAATTGGGCCCACACCCAACTACACTCGGATTCAGTCATACACTGATACACTTGCTGACACATGCTGAAACAATTCTATGGGTGCATATTCACACACACACACATTTATTAGATCATAAAACAGTGAGCACTAAACAAGTCATGTTTATGATGATAAATATAATCCCTACTGCTTAAAAAAGTCTGCTTGCCCCCTGTTTGCACATTGCATCCTTCTAAGGTACGTTTATTAGTATTGCAATGACCAGTATGGCCCTAACAATTAACAAACAATATACATCCCTATCCTATATTATCAGAAAGCATGCAAAGGTCTGTATGTCTGTATGGAGTGTATATGGTCTGAATATTACTGGAGTGTGTGTGTGTGTGTGTGTGTGTGTGTGTGTGTGTGTGTGTGTGTGTGTGTGTGTGTGTGTGTGTGTGTGTGTCTGTGACTTGATGGCACATGCTGATCAGTCTGGATCTGCATAAGAACAGAGGAGCTCTATTGATCTGCGGAATGCATTCATCATAAATCATTATAAATCATCATTACTCACCCATTTCCATACCTTCTTTCAGTTTAATGTCAGAGCAGAGATATATGTATATATCAGTGGCAAACCATGGCTATTAGAGCTAGACCTTCAGTCCATAAATATCAGGACAGAGTCAAAAAAGAAAAAACACACAACGCGATAATGCTCATTTCTGTTTGTGCCCCTATGAACATGAACATGTTTTGGCCATTCTGGATTAAACACTGTAATTTAAATCTTGTAACAGACATATTAACAAATATTTCACTTTTACTGTGTAGAGTGATTTCTTTCAGTAAGGTACCCTGGCAGCTGACAGAAAAACACTGGTTAGGTTGGCAATCGTATTCACAGTTGGTGACATATCGAGGGCCAGTGTGATGTTACGTCTCAACAGATTGGTCACATTGTAAATTAAACGTGATTGGTTGATTCCTCTTTCACTTCCTAATTACACTTCATCTACCTGTGTGCTACAAAGAACAAAAACTGGTGCTGTTTTCAGATTGTGGAAAGAAAAAAGAAAAAATAAAAACAAGAATGAAGATACAAGGTTTTGTTCTGCAGCAGCAATATAATGGTAATCTTTCATTGGAAGCTGATGCTTTCTCGTATTGCGGAAGCACAAGTGGCGATAAGGTAATGGCAAAGAAATTGCTATTAAAAAAAATTGGACTCGTAAACTACCACTTTTTTGGAATCACTTTTCATATTAAGTCAATATTATTTTATCTTAGATATGATCTTTTAACAGATTTTAATATTAACTAGACAGCAAAAGGTAATTTTTTTAATTGCAAAACGTGGGGGAAAAAAAAAATCAACACCAGTGATGCACAGTAGATTTCACACTTTGTAGTATAAGTTGCACTCAGTACAGATCAACTGTTAACTATTTCAGTGACATAATTCAATTTTAGGGAAGTCCTGCTTCTCATGTAGTCCTGAAGCAACTGCCACTGTTATATACAAATGTGTGTGTGTTTGTGTGGCATGTGCTGCGGGTGGTGTGGTGCTGGGATATAAACACTGAAGCACTTAGTGTCCCCAAATCCCCAACACACCAGCACTGCTGCAGATGGCTGCAGCACATGCCACACATATGTATACACTCTCATACACTCTCATACGGACCCGCAGTAGTCGAGTTTGCCCAGTCCAGTGTGTGGTCAATCAGTAAAGGTGAATTTCTGAAGTTTGGTTCCTTGAGCAGTAAGGGAACGAAGAGAAGCAGATATCCCACCAGATAGCATGGTGGACACTACATAATTTGCATGCTCAAATCATCACACGCTCACCTCAAACTGCTGTAGTCATTAACAGACGTGCTGGTTTCTGACATCCTGTTTTTATGGAACGTACTAAAGTATGTCACATAGCTTCTCTCTCTCTCTCTCTCTCTCTCTCTCTTT
>JBBPCZ010000042.1:33375419-33389968 GCA_037974445.1 Brycinus macrolepidotus
CACACTGCCGCAAATTGTACAAACAGTGAACAGAAAAAAAGGGAAAAGTGGTCTCTTATTTTTTTCCATGGCTGTATTTCTCTTAAACATAAACCTTACATACATCTTAAGCACAATGCTATGACATGGTGTTTGCGTGATCATGCAGTGTGCAGTTTGGTCATTTTAAAGTGTGAAGGGTAGGTACGGGTTACCTCCAAATGAATGGGAGGTCCATGTAAATGAGGCAGCATCAGATGAAGTATTGCTGTTCTCATGGAGACTTAAGAAACTGTACTAAGATGCCCAAGGAGCACATCTATTTTCAGAGTCTAAAACCCCTTGCAACCTGCTATACTAATGAAGGCGTTAGGCACAAACAAAATGCTTGCTTGAAATGCACAGCAATTACTGTGGGTCTTTGAATAATTGACCTTGGCAAAAATAGTTGCCTTACATGGTATGGCAGTAAATGGAAGTTATTAAAGTCATGGAAAATATATCTTCTATATTAGTTTAGCTACACAACCTTTTTAAGTGGAGGTTAACATGGTATAAGTCTTTCTCAGCCCTTTTTCTGATGTACAAAAGAACAGTAAGAAAGATGTCAAACTATCAATACTCAAGCCTGATGTTTTAGAGCACTTCTCAAACATTGTGAAATAACAAAAGCCACAAAAGTGTTTTATGGCATCACGCACACTCGATTTTTATTACTAATTTCTGTTAAGAGCTGTGTCTATACATAATAAGCTGTAGTTTACCAGAGTATATTCACCAAGATAACACTGGAGTGCCTCTCCTTTCCTTGTCACCTGAGTGGACTTTAATTACCAGCACTCTTGCCTTTAATAGACTCTCTGACAGCTTGTCTGATGATGTCCAGATGATGTCATGAGTTGGGTCATTTGTTGAGTTAATTGCCACTAAAGCATCCTTATGTTCCTTCCTACCTTTACATTTATTACCATGGACATCAAATATCATCCTGTTTGCACTGAAACATCCTCCGCTGGGGTTCTTACCCACACCCCACGATTGATAGCCCAAACTATTACCAGTTCATTACATGAGAAATCCTACAAATATGGTTGACTAAAAAAGGACTAATCACCATCTTCATTATTTATATTCCATATTATCAAAGACTAATGTAACTATAAAAGTAATAAGTCCTTTTGGACACAGCTTTATTGCTGTGCAACATTTAGTAAAGAACTAAGTTACACAAGTTATATTCAATAATATTCTATTAATAATAAAATGAATTCTGCAATAAGGTTAATTATATGTGGAAGTGCTATACTGTACTGCAGTCATAGGTCATAGATCAGCAACCCAGCATCCACATATAGCGTGACCTGAAGTGTACTATTGTTTGTTTTTTATGATAATGAGTTTTCACAAGACAGTTTATTTATATTCCACAAAGAAAAATTATTCGGATCGATCACCGCCGCATATTAAGGCAATTAAATGAAGTATTGCATCAGAAAAGAAAATCTGTACTACAAATGTCAAGTGTGCTTGTCAAGGTTGATTACAGTGGGAGCATTTTTGTTTGCCATTGTTGCTTACCCATGTCTCTTGCTGTTAGGACCGGATGTTATGCGTTATAGTTCTGTTCAGTAGGATTGTTACTGATATACTTTTTTGTGGCTGTTTTGTTTTTCATCAGCTGATTTGTGCTTCTATGTTACAGGCCAGTAACATAGAGATTTGAGTGGAATGTCAATATTTCCCAATAGAATGCCTCTCAGCCACACATATTGTCAGATCAGAACTAATTGTGCTATAATAATTAGTAAAGTTAGGTCTTGCCACAACATCGGTTATTGAAATTGTTAATATTCCATAATAGCAGTCCTGAAAAACAAAGGTGTTTTTTTGCAGTTTAATCTTAATTTTAAAAATAAATGGCACTGTGCTTTTTCAAAAGTTTATGACAAGAAAACATCAGAAATACATAAAACAAATGTACTAGTTTTCAAAATTTCAGTATTTTATAGTCAAACTACTGGTTTTGAAGAACACATATCAGGTCTATCTTTAGTGCACTTTTATGTAAAAGTATCACTCAATTCTTCAACATCACACAATTCTTTCTGGTGTATGTATCATTGGACAAAACTTCTTTCTTCTACAGGATTGTGATCCCAAGTGTTCTTTAAAATTGCACTAAAATTATATCCAGGCCAAAGAAAAGCAAAAAGTTTTCAGAATTATGTCTTGGCCTCCGCAGTCTCCAGATCTTTCTAAGATTGAGCTTCAGGGATGAGCGTCCTAGCAAATGAGACACAACTGTTGCTGCTTGCTTGAAAAGGTGCTGTGAGGGTTTGGACACAAGTTCTTTCCAAAAATTGCTGGAAAGGATGCCGCGAATCTGTGCTTCTGTGATAAAGGCGAGGGGTGGTCATTTTGATAAAACTCGTACATAAACTTTCACAAACTGCACTTGCAGTGTATATTGTTTCATTACACTTTAAAATCAGTCTGTTACGTTTACTGTAAGTATATCTAATGTTGTCTTGTAATAACAGCGTATCATTTTTTTAAATGTATAATCTGAGGGTGGGTGGGTTTTAACATTTACTTTTGTGTGTGTGTGTGTCTGTGTGTGTGTGTGCCACAGACTCTGAACATGGTGACCCCCACTCTCCGTGTGGAAGACTGCAGCATTGCACTCCTGCCACGGAACCACGAGAAGAACCGCTGCATGGATGTGCTCCCGCCTGACCGCTGCCTGCCGTTTCTAATCACCATCGATGGAGAGAGCAGCAACTACATCAACGCTGCACTCATGGATGTGAGACACACTCCTCTGTTACACCGCATGTTTTTTTTTTCTCTCTCTCTCTCTTGCTAATGTTCTTCCAAATACAGTGCCACAGCGTGAACACACAGGGTGACATGTACTAAATCTTTTGTTCCAGGTTTCAAGCAAAAATAGGACACATTCTGCCCAAAATACCCTGCATGCTACTGAGTTGATTTAGGACAGAAATTTTCCAAGAACTTTATTTATTAACACCTTATTTTTAAACATCACTTCATCACTCTTGCATTTTCTTTTTTTGTGCCACGCTTGTTGATGGCGCTGCAGTTTTCCCACACAGCTCACAATAATAACATTTATTATTAGCAGCCAGTTTAGCAACAGCCTAATTTCAGGCATGTCGACACATTTGTGTTGACTCACATACGACCTTCAGTATTAGTCAGCAACGTTACTGTTATGATTTTCGGTTGCATGCTGATTGTCAATCACACAACACTAACTTTGAGCTGGTCACACGGATGGGTAACATGTTTAGAATTAATAGGAAGTATCAATTATACATAACTGGCTACTACAGAGAACAAAGACCAATTCCAAACTTGTGTTTTGTGTTTTAATGAAAAAGTCTACCTAAACATTGTTTTTTTTTTTTATAAACTGAATACAGACTATGAATATACTGTGTATTGCACTGTAAGAAGATGAATGTACTGGTAGTAGTGCACTCAGTTCTAATACAATAAACATGCTACTCATTATGGATGCTATAATTCATTTTGTTTTCATAGTATCTTCAATTTTGTTGTATTATGTCATCATTTTCCAATTTTATCGCTTTGTCTGTCCCACACAGAGTTATAAGCAGCCTTCTGCATTCATCGTCACTCAGCATCCTTTGCCAAACACAGTGAAAGACTTCTGGAGGCTGGTGTTGGACTACCACTGCACGTCCATTGTTATGCTCAATGATGTGGACCCTGCCCAGGTGAGGCCAGAAAAACTAGATGGGAGGATGAATGGGCATCTATACCAGTAGTCCATTACTGGTTGCATGCAGCAAATTTGACTTGTTTTTGGCAGTATTGATGGATACATTTGAAGATCCTTTTATATATTACTCAGTCTCACAGACATTTAGATACAAGGGACAAACCCCTCCCAGACCATGATAACATTCTGTTCATGATACATTTCACTGCGTGTTGTACTTGTATGACTATGCATGTGACAAAAAAAGAATCTTGAATCTTGAATATTGTTCCATAAAATAGGTAATGAGAGAACAAAACACCCAATTAAAACAAGCTTCTTTAGGCTTGTAGTGTTTGTTTGTAGTATATTTTCTTACATTATGCAGAGTAGTACAGGGGATCTCAGGCTTGGTGACCGCATGCTCTGCTCCTCTGTGTTTCCTACATTCTACATGGCTGACCCAGGCATCAGAGAGCTTAACGCAAAGTATCGTCAACAGCAACAAGACAGGCAGCTAAAGCTAACCGAGGGAAGTCATTTTAAAGTTTTAAAGTATTGGCTTTAGCATTTACTTCCAGCTATGCTATGGAAACAGGGCCTTTTAGAAATGTTTGTTTCTCCTGTGAGACATCACATGAGTTATTCTTCATTAAGGTTATTTACATGGAAAAGAGGTATTTTGGTGAAGGAATTTTAACGATTAACGGGAGACATCAAAAGCAGTCCTGTAGAGAATTCAGACAGAGTGGTTAAAAATGAATGACTAGCTGAGCTATTTGAACCTCGCCGACATGGACTCCTGTGTGTTTGCACATGAGGGAGTGTGTGTGTTTAGACAGGAGTGTTTGTGGGCAGAGTGTGGTAATAAGAGAAAAAGAGAAGTTTTGTGTGTGTACGTGACTCTGCATGAGTGTGCTTTTCAGTGTGTGCATGCCTCGGAGTGTGTGCATGTGTGTGTGACTCTACGGGGGCAGCAGCCTGAGGCTCTGTCATAACACCCCAGGATCAAAGCTGTGAGGGGTGCAGAGAATCACCCCGGTACCGCCAAAATCCGTCTGCCTCTCCTCTCCTCCTCCACCCTGAGGATGCTTTCATTCAAAATTCTGACTGTAGCCACTGAGACCACAAGGACCAGGTACCAGGGGCAAACACACACACACACACACACACACACTCTCACACGCACATACTCACACTAAGTCAGTATTTCACTCTCACCTGCTTCATCTCTCCCTCTCCGCCTCTTTCAAAAACTCTCCTCAGTATTTCTGCATCAAACAAGACACACGTAGAACTTTCCCACTATATCCTACTATCTACCCAACTTTTGTTGTTTGGAAACTGTTTATTATGATAGGCCAAATAAAGTTACTTATCTTCTCATTGTCTTCAGTTCAACTAAATGGCTATTAAGCCATTTATTTATCAATTTATCAAATTTTTAAAATTTATTTCAGTGCATAAGTTCTCTAAACTTGCTTAAGCTCAAATCTGAAGGAATGTTTCAAATCAGTCAAGTTCAAGAGTTCAAGAGTTTTATTTGTCACATGCAGTGCTACTTAGTACAGCATACAGTGAAACGCTATTCCGACAATACTCACCGCCTGTGCTACACAGAACTGACAGTCATATTAAATTTAGCAAACTAGCGGAAGGTCCAATATTAGTTAAAGTAACAATATTTTAATTTTACATATTAATCCAAGGTATAACTTTCCAAATTTCATCGCTTTAGACCAAACAGAACAAGTTCTTTTACCTTTTAGTAGTAATACATTATTGGTTGATATCATCTACTATGAGTACTACAGCATTTTAACCTTCTTTGCATTAGTTGATTACCACAAAAATATTGACACCTTTCACTATACTTAGTAAAAGAACAGAGACCAGTTGGCTCAGCATGCACTTATAATAAAACTGTATCTGTTAGTCCGTGCAAGCAGTTTGGGGTTTAGGTCAGGTTCAGGTTTCAAATATAGTAGTACCATCCAGGCCGGGTGTCAGGTTGGGTCTCGAAGGACTGAATAGAAGCAATTACCTACCTGGAAAAATGTCAATACATCCTATCCTAGTGATTATTAGATTCAGGTTACTAGTGCCCCCAGTGGACTCAGCTTTTCTACCAACACTGCTGCTACTGTTTGAGCACAAAATCTGTGATGTTTTGTCCTTTGTGAGGATCAAATGCCCTTATTATGATACTACACACAACTCTTTTTTTGAAGGGAGGTCCTAAAAAACTTTTTTTGTTGTTAAAGTTAGTGTTAGAACTAGATGCATTTCTGCATGTAGATGCAAAGTGTGATTGTGTGGTTGCTATAAAAGCAGTGTTTGGAGGCCACTGAACTACTGAGGGGGCATGAACTCGCTGGCTCTTACCAAGCCATTTATGGTTAAGGACGGCTGAACGTGTCGCTGCATTCACAGGCTAATTATTTTTAATTAAATTACAACAAACAGTGACTCATCTTTTTTATAACTGACCTGAGCTTTAGTGTCTTGAAGTCTGTTTATAAGTGCTTTATGTTTAGCTCTGCGTTTGTTTCTCCGCGTTTGTGTTTCTCCGCATTTTGTCTCTGTCCGATCAAAAATCTGAATACACGCGCACTGTACCGGATATTAATAGACGTTTTGACGTTGGAATTCAATACAGGCTCCAACAAGAAGCAGTGGCAAAAAATAGGTGGAATAAAAATAATAAAAATAAAACTTCCACAAGCACACTAATTACAGTTAGGTATAGGTATAACAGTAACAGATACAGTAACATGGAAGTTACAGTAACATAAAAGTCTCTGGAAGTTCCTACTAAAGTGTGTGTGTGTTTTTTGTATAGAGGCTTCTACACACATGCAGGTGGGTGTCGAAAGAGTGCCTTCTCAGCTGCAGCACTCCACTGAGGGGAAACGGGGCCCGTCTTATGCTCTCAGCAAAACGAACAGCCCTCTCTCTCCCTGCCCTACACATCAAACACTAAAGAGCCAATCTGGCCCTGCTGAGAGACACTCACACAGGCTCCATATCCTCTTCTCATCACTTATTCCTTTACAAAAAGCAACACAATCACGCGCCTATTGTGGGAGGATGAAATATGTAGCCTGTATGGAGCATTTCTAATGGAAACGATCAAATAGGAGATGATTTGAATATATGAATAAATAATGAAAAGGCGAAGGATCTGATTCTTTGTAAGACCGAATTACTTCATTCGTACTGTCACTGTGACATTCAAAACCCTGACGGATTAATTTTTAATAAAAAGAAAAATCTCTGCTGGAATAGTTTGTTTTTCATGTGCATATTTGCTGGTACTGTTTTACTGCATGCGTTTGCATTGTGTGTGGATCTGTCTTCTGTGTGAGCTTTTGTAATCCTTAGAATCTTTCCTCTACAGGCAAGGAAATAAATGAAAGTATGACCTGAATGATGTTTCATAAATGTTTCCCTAGTAAGCCTACTGCTGTTGTGTTAATCTGTGTGTGTGTGTGTGTGTGTGTGTGTGTGTGTGTGTGTGTGTGTGTGTGTAGCTGTGTCCTCAGTACTGGCCAGAAAACGGTGTGCATCGGCACGGCCCTCTGCAGGTGGAGTTTGTGTCAGCTGATCTTGAGGAGGATATCATCAGCAGGATATTCCGCATTTACAACGCTGCTCGGGTGGGTTTTACACACACACACACACACACACACACACATACACATTAGTTTAAATGTCCACCTTATCTCACCTGCTGTAAGCTTATTAGTGTCATGTCAGCTTCATCAGGACCTGCCATGCACTTCCCCAACCAAACACACACACACACACACCTCACTTATGCTCTGACCTGTATTCTGCCAATCACAAAACAGCCTGTTGATTTACACGTCACAACAACCACAACATAGGGCGCTGATTTATTTTACCCAACTCACCAATCACAACACAGGCTGCTTATTTCTTTTACCCGTCCCACCAGTCACAACACAGGCTGCTGATTTATTTTACCCGTCCCACCAGTCACAACACAGGCTGCTGATTTATTTTACCCATCCCACCAATCACAAGACAGGCTGCTTATTTATTTTACCCATCCCACCAATCACAACACAGGCTGCTTATTTATTTTACCCATCCCACCAATCACAACACAGGCTGCTTATTTATTTTACCCATCCCACCAGTCACAACACAGGCTGCTTATTTATTTTACCCATCCCACCAATCACAACACAGGCTGCTAATTTATTTATGTTTTTACTTACTTAACCGATCACAGCATAGCCTGCTGGGTCCAGGGCCCAGACGACGTGTTTCAATTTCACCTGATATTGAGATTCCACAGACCTCTCAGCATGAGCGCGAGTCCGGCTGACAAAGCATCAATGTTTAATGGCTTGTTTTATGATGTAACAAACAGCTGCCAGTGCAGTTAGGAAATAGTCCACTTTAAATAAACTGGTGAATTTGAAACACTGTCATGGTTAAAGTAATGAAAATATTTATCCAGACCCAACTTTTAGTATGAGGACAATGTGTCAACATATTATAGGCATTCTTGGATAAAACGTGATGTCACACAAGATAAATAAATAATTAACTAATTTGTGAATTTCTGCAGTTGGTTTGAATTAAAGAATGTGACACTTGAGAAGTGACAATCATAACTGACAAAACAAAATCATAATCATAGCAGTTAAAGTTTGTAAGCTTTTTTGACCCAAAGTTTGAGAGGAGGGCCATGCCAGACGTTGCTGCCAGTACTCTCTATTCTACTTTTCATCTCTACTCTTTAAACCTGGAGCTCCAGCCGAGTTCCCTCCACTCCTACTGTCAGACATTCTCTTTTCATACTACAAGGCATGGTCTCAACTTGCAGTGTTAAACTGTCTGGTATTATTTTCTATTTTAACTCCTGTCCACAGTACCTTCATATTTGACTGTACCTTGTTGGTTTTTTGACTTGTTTTCATGACAAAATCACGGAATTGCATTGACTTTGTGCTTTTCAGCCTCAGGACGGCTATCGCATGGTGCAGCAGTTCCAGTTTCTGGGCTGGCCAATGTACAGAGACACACCTGTGTCCAAACGCTCCTTCCTCAAACTCATCCACCAGGTGGACAAATGGCAGGAGGAGTATGACGGAGGGGAAGGACGCACTGTGGTGCACTGTTTGTAAGTTGCACATGCTTTCATACGCATATTCATAAATGCGTGCTCAAGCCAGTATACTTATTTATAAATAAATCACTATTTGTAAACACTGTGTACACAGACCATCTTTCTTTCTTTCTCCCGCTTTACAAATCAGCCCCATCCGGCAGAGTCTCCTCTGAGCATATCTAATCAGCCTTTCTGTTCTCAGGCCTCCAACAGCATGAAAACAGATCAATAATCATTAGAGCATTAATTAGCAAATTCATTCGTCAGAGAGGACTGAAAGCTGGGGATTTGTGTTGGAGAGCAATCCGTTTTCCTTCCGCTTTTCTCCTAAGAGAAACATCTCCCTCTAGTGGCAGAGCATGATCACAGCTGATTTAGCTCGTTGGGTCCCTGTTCTAACAATTGAAAGGCTTGGTGATTAGCTGTAGGCTTTAATCAAGTGGGCTTTTAAACATCGACTTTATAATGTCAGATCCACTGAAGTTTCACTTTTCTGTATAATTAGTTTGTTGAATTGTACACAAAGTAATTCACAGTGTTCACAGATGTGACATGGTTTATTGTAGAGAAATGGCATAGTGGTGATGAAAGGAGCCTGCAACACAATATCACCATTTTATTTACTATTACTAAAATGGCCAGTGAACACTGCTGATAACGGTAAAACAGTGGTAAATCTGAAAATAAGTTTTCTTTGGGCACTATAGTGCTTTACAATACCCTGCATTTACCTTTTCATCATGACTGAATAAAAAAAAAACTCTTGAAACAATCCAAGGCAATACATTTATAATCATTTCATATACTACCTTTCTTTGAGTCAGCTTTTGGTGACGTTAAATATGTCAGACGTCTGGTTCCTGTCACCACCACTGTGAACTTGGTAGGTTTCTTTAGAAAGCAGCGTTTTACACCGAAACAGTGTGAATGACTTCAGTGGAATCAGTGGAATCCTCATTTCAAGTAATATTCCTGGATGTTTTTTTTTTTATATATTTGACTGCTGACCTGTGTGTGTACTCATGTGTGTCAGGAATGGCGGCGGGCGCAGTGGGACGTTCTGTGCCATCAGCATTGTGAGTGAGATGTTGCGACATCAGCGCTCAGTTGATGTGTTCCACGCCGTCAAAACACTGAGGAATAACAAACCCAATATGGTGGATCTACTGGTAAAGCACTCACACACTTTTGAAGCTAACAACAACAACAACAACTAATAATAATAATAATAATAATAATAATAATAATAATGTATATTATTATTATCGTTGTTGTTGTTGTTGTTGCTGTTATTATCAAATAAATAAAATAATAATAATAATAATAACATAAATCATATAAACTCATGTACTGCACACACTCACAGACAAACAAACACACACATCCAGTACACCATGGTAGTTTCTCTCATGTGCAATATTACTTGAGTGCAATTTTTCTGATGCAACATGTGCAATTTTAGGGGTGGAATATTATTACTGGGCAAAATGTGCAATTTATAATGTGCAATTTTTCTGGTGCATTACTGCTGTTTTTGTCAATGCGTATCACTCCATTGTGTACCTGTGTATATATATCTATAGTGTATCCACTCTGTACATATAATCATACATATACTCTTTGTACATGTGTACATACATACATATACTTATCTAAGTTTACATAGACATATATATTTTCCAGTACACGCATCCATATTTTATATTTCTAGATTGTATAGTGTACATTTTATACCTTATTGTTGGTATAGATTTTATTCTATTCTATTGTTTTTTAATTTTCGCTGCTCTTACCTTTGTACTGTCCACTTTCTGCCGTGACTATGCAAATTTCCCACTTGTGGGACTAATAAAGGTTTATCTTATCTTATCTTATCTTATCTTATCTTATATGATTGTTCTATATGGTTCTACATATATATATATATATACATAGAAATGTATAAGATGCTGAAACTAGCCTTTTTTATTTAAGTACTGACAAAAAACTGATGCAAAGAACTGATTGCATGAAAACCAGTGATGAGTTTGTGTTTTTCTTCCTCTCTCTCTTTGTAGGACCAGTACAAGTTCTGCTACGAAGTGGCTTTGGAGTATCTTAACTCAGGCTAGCTGTGCTGGCCCTCAAAAGACTGACAACTTTGGGATATTTTGACACAGTGGACGCTCAGTGTGTGTACAGCACAAGTCCTGTGCGTGTGTGTGTACGCGTGCGTGTGTGCGGACGTGTGTACAGTCTGCTCGTGTATTTCAACAGATGTTCAACATTTATTCGACTGGGCTTTTTCTCAGCCGCAAGAGCACAATGTATTGCCCAAGAGTTCTGCCATCCTCTGTAGCCTAACAGAAGTGTGTGTTCTAAGTGAAGCACCTGACGTTCGCCTCACCCCTCCTTAGTTTAGGCCTCCCGGGCCTCCAGCCACAAGTCTGTATCATATTTCAGCTTTGCGCAAGACTTTCTGTGTACGTCCTTGTACCGTTTTCCATTTTTTAATGATCTACGCTGAAATGTGTGAGTGGATGCTACTGGGCAAGAATAGAACCTAAATGTTATTTTGATGTGTAAATCAATCTTAATATGGTCATGTACAAAAGAGCAGTGAAGGGTGAGATGTTACAGAGTCAAATTGAATTATGTGGTTTTCTGCTGTGTAATCTTTTTCCAGGTGTTTTTTTTTTTCCTTCATATCTCAAGGATACCAGTGGATAGTGTGCTGTATATGTTAGATCATGCTGCATTCTGCTATGAACGTTGTCACTGAGAATTTTTGTCACAAAATTCAGATTATGGCTTCATATTAATGTCCCTCAAACATCAGTCACTCAGACTTTGCTCGCTCAGATTTAGAGGATATGTGTGGAGCCTATTGCACAAAATTACTTCTTGGGAATAAAACATTTTCACTTTTTTCTCAACAGCAGACATCGTAGATGATTTGGAATGGAATAATGCTAATTACAAATTTCATGGAAGTCAATAACCATATTTCTCATAAACATGTAATGAAACATCTCAGAAGAAGGTGCCTATTTAGCTGCTACTATATCGGAAATATTTTCACATGTCCAGTCAGTGTGCCTAAGTCTTGTTGATGGGCATGATGGACAAATCTCCGGTGTCCTAGAACAAGATAACTAGTTAGTGTATGTTTTTCATATTTCAGGTTTCTATCAGCTGCTTGGAAGTATGAATTTAGCTACAGCAGTTACCTAAAAATAAAATGGTGCCAAATCAACTGTTGGTAGGTAAATCAATTTTTTTTTTTTTTACCACAGATGCCTCATTGGAATAAAGTAAAAATGTTCCTTGGTAAATTCCCAATTCCTTTACTGTGTTCATCATCAGTCATCCCATGTACAATTGTGCTGACGAAAGTTTTATAACATGCTTATTGTAGACCCGTTCGATCCTATTTTTGGAGCACTTCAGCAGTGAAAACACTGAGCAGAAATCTGTAAGATGATGCAAAAAAAAAACAATTTGTTGTTCTACACAGCAGAAAAAAATCAACATGCAAATTTGACTCTGGAGCAGACTTCTGTTCACTTTGCCCCTCATTGCTTCCGTCAAGAGTTGACATTGCAGCCATCATTGCATACTTTGCGCCACGTTCAAAAGATCCAAAGCTTTTTTTTTTTTCTTTTCCACTTTGTTTTTTGATATTGTTTGTTTATATTGTAAATATTACCGGTCTAGTGTATTATTTATTCGCGCTGTGGATTTCTGTTGTGAAACACAGTGACAATCGTGTGCTGGGTTCATTGGTTGAATTGCCCAGAATGTATTGTCAGCTTCAGTTCATCTTGTTTGAAGAAATATTGTACATGTTCAAATATATAATGTATGTATCATAGTAAAAAAAGAAAGTGTTGACTTTTATTATGTATCGCAGCAAAAAAAGCAACTATTTTTAACTCCGCAAACTCAACACGATGAAAAACACTTCTGTCTCTGCATCTCACTCTGGACCTTTTGCTATCTCACCTTTTCTCTCTTTCTCTGAGCCATTTAATCTGTCTGACTATTTGCTGAGCAGGACAAGAGTCAGGGGAAAGTTTCTTGCTCGGCTGTAGTTGTGGCTTGACTGGAGCAGGATTGGAAGGTCAGTTCAGATTATTTTGAATTAAATGGACCATATCCTGCATTTCCCCCCTGAGGTTCGCTTATAATATTTGTGTGGTTTTATAATCCAAAAACAACTCATCTTTACATGGCCGTCTAACCTCTGTTCATCTTGTGAAATGTTGGTTACTCTGTTTTTAACAATGATCTCTTATCTGGTTGGCTGCATCATTCAAATGCCAGGCCAGAAGACACACTCCCTCTAACTTCACCCTAAATAATGGTGATGGGTTAAGGAGTGGGTGTAGACTTCTGTAGGCTGAATAGGTGGATGTATGTAGATGCACTGGGGTGTTGCGTTTTGTGACATCACAAAAACAATAAATTCCAAATGGCCAGTTTTTGAAGCGTAATTTCCGTGATTGGACTGCAACATGAAACTTTACACACTACATTAAACTTTTATGTTGAAGAACATTTGGTTTCCTATGATATGGGTCCATTAAACATTTTACAGGCTTTTTCTGTAGATCTTCCGTTATCTCACTTCTGTTATTCCATAGAATTGGGCGAAGTCCTTTTTTTTTTTTTTTTTTTGAAAGATACAAAGTTAACCCTTTAAACTACAAAGGCCAATATTCAGGTCCACACTTCAGTTCCTCGCTGTCATAACTACATACATAACATTGGTTCTGTAGCAATTATTCAATAAATAAATCTTAATATGAATAACTGAATAATAAGCATGCAGTTTAAAAGTTCATCTCTAAACATTTAGAGTGAGACAGACAGCAGCTTTGCTTTTACTTTTCTTTCCTCTCAGAAAGGTAAATGCTGTCAGGGCCATATTCAGAATGAAGGGTTGCACTCATCAAACACGGAGCACAGGCTGCTGGCGCT
Source organism: Brycinus macrolepidotus (assembly GCA_037974445.1). NCBI lineage: Eukaryota > Metazoa > Chordata > Actinopteri > Characiformes > Alestidae > Brycinus > Brycinus macrolepidotus. The sequence goes on from JBBPCZ010000042.1 coordinate 33,389,255, forward strand.
CTTAGGCAGCTGGAAGCACTCCTTGGTCTTGCCGCACCTCCAGAAGCTTTTGTCTGGGAACGAAAAGGTACTTGCATATGCAGTGGATCACACCCCTCTCAAACTGCTGTACTGGAGGGCTGTCAGCATTGCATGGTGTTTCTCCAGTGATCCAGATTCAACTTATTAGTTAATGATTTGAATGGGTCAAGTGTGGTAAATCTAGGAAAACACAAAAAATGTTTTCTGCTTATTAATAACACCTAAAAGATCATATAGGTGCACTTTTGGGTTAAACATTTAGAGACTGCAGGACATGTCCCCATCCACTCTCTCCATCAGTGGAAAGGAGACACCATAAAACCACCACTGACACAGTGGTGTTGTTTTGGTTTTTAAACACTGCGTACACTTGCTGTCTACAGGGGTGGTCTCAAGTTTAGGGCTTCCCATGAGGATGGAAAAAAGGAGCAAGTTTTCAGAGGTCCAGACACTAGGAGGCCCAAAAGACCAAGTGCTGCCCTCAGGCAGTAGGGAATGTAATGGGTTATTTTACCTCAGACTTTTACTAATAATCCTTAAACCAGGGGTCACCAACATGGTGCCCGGGGGCACCAGGGTGCCCCCAAGGACCGCATGAGTAGCCCGCGGACCTGTCCTAAAAATAGCACAACTCACCAGTGAGCAGCGTCTAACATTTAATTTTATCCTGTTGCTATTCTTCTTTAATCACGT
>JBBPCZ010000042.1:33390068-33401653 GCA_037974445.1 Brycinus macrolepidotus
GACATACGTTTCTGAATTTCCCCTTGGGGATCAATAAAGTTTCTATCTATCTATCTATCTATCTATCTATCTATCTAAATTCATTCATTCATTCATTCATCTTCTGTAATCGTTTGATCCTTACTAGGGTTGCGGATAACCGGAGCCTATCCTGGGGCCAACGGGCACGAGGCAGGTACTCACCCTGGGTGCACACACACACACACACACACACACACCATTCACTCACACACTCACACCTACGGTCAGTTTAGAATCCCCAATTCACCTGATGCGCATGTCTTTGGACTGTGGGAGAAGACATAAAAAATGAAACAACTAATTGATAGAATTTTGTTTCATGTTTTTATTTTCTGTACTTCACTCTGCTTTTTCTGTTTGCGTAAACCAGAAAATAACCACCATACTCAAAGACAGAGAAACAGCTGAACATCTGCCCATGATAAAATATAGGCATTAGTGGATTAGGTCAAAGTCAGCTGGATCAGAAAGTGTTACAGAGGTCAACCTTGCAGCATTTGATGTTGATGTAGGCATTCTGCTTCAGCATCTCACAGTCTGACTTGGCCAAACACTTCTGATAGTGTCCATCTGAGTTTGAAAAAACAGGACAGATTATATGGCAACCCTCCCCATTCTGTTAATAATAATCTAATACAGGTGTAAAAATAATATATAAAATCTCTGGACGAGCATTGAGTGTTTTTTCACATTAATATTACTAAATATACTACATACAACTAAAAGAATAAATACAAATAACATTAAACAGTAAATAGTGGTTTTATGTACAGTATATCAATGTGTTCCTTGTGGAAGTCCAGTATTACTTGTAGTTTCCATCAGAAACCTGGTTCGATTTCACAAAGCGAAGCAGCGGCTGGAGGAACCGAGGAGAAATCTGGAAAAAACCTGTGTTCTCCTCACCAGCTCACAAAAATATCAACTACTTTTTTACAAACAAGCCAAGTCTTGGTACTTTTTACTGCTTTCTTGTTTGTTTGTATTTATTCTAAAGTTAACCTTGCTAGTAGAAACCCACTTTATCACACGCTGAGAAAAATGACTTTAAACAATTTGCATAGGTGCCTAAGACTTTTGCACAATGCCATAAATCTAAAACCTGATTGGCTGAGCCACATTTGAAAACTCCATACACACACATCAGGTGATTATAAAAGAATGTAAGCACTATGTTAATATGGTAGTCTAAGAAAAAAAGCACTCAGCACTCCTTAAAATCATGTTAAATTCATCATGAATGTTATGTTACAGCCATTAATGCATTTATACATAACCACCCAATACAGTCCCTATAATAAATCAAAAACAAGGGAATACAAATGTTGTGCTGTTCCTCACTGTCAGTCAGCAAATTTATCACTAACATCTAAAAGGAGTGGCTGTATAGGACAACCAGTCAGAACAGAAGTCATTTACATATAACCATCTTTAAAGCACAGTAAGAAAAACAGCCTGTTTAATTCTAAGGAATAAATAAATAATTCCATAAATTCCACAAACCAACATAAATGTTATAAATAGATTGCCATGGAAGAATAAAATACAAGAAAACCATAGAAGACACGCCTTGTAAGATAAACGTTCAGAACACATTGAGGCTTCCACATAAAAATCTTCTTAACAATCAGCGCAAAGGGAATGGAGATGTGTGAGGCGTGTGACATATGAACAGTTGTCATAAAACAAGTTCAGAATTTGAAGTGCTGGTTACAGTCACTTCACAGCTCGGGCATGAGAACAGTGGGTCTGTGTGTGTGTGTGTGTGTGTGTGTGTGTGTGTGTGTGCGCGCTCAAGCTCACATGGGGCTCTGAGGAACTTGGCAGCAGCGCAGGCATCTTTTCCTGCAGGACAGGTTACCGTGGTGACCTCACAGGCCCCACCCGCTTTTGCAGGTACACAGTGATGGCAGTCCAGAGCCAATCCTGGAATTAAGGCACAGATCATATATATATGCATATATATATATACACACACACACACACACACACACACACTTTGACTCAATTTAGATGCATTTGCATATACCAAGAATAAACATACAGGAATAATAAGGTTGCAGTTCTATTAGTAAAGGCACTTAATGGACAGTTTCGAAAACATCAGAGACAGAGCCATGTTCAAAGTAATAAAATATCCAATATATGCACAAAAGATCATACTCTTCAGTTCATTTTGCACTAATATTCAAAATAATTAACTGACACGGTGGTGTTTGTGGAAATACATTCATTCTTATGTTGCCTGGTAGCCTACTGTTCCTTGGAAGAAGGATTGCTAATTGTGACTATTATTAAAAATAAATTAAATCATGGATTGAATGTTGATGTAATTTGTCATGTTGTATGTGCATCCCATCTCTATGATAAAATTACTGTGGGTTATTGCTTTATTGCCTGATTGGCTTCTGATGTTTCCACTGGGGAACCCTCAGGGCTTTTTAGGCCTTGAGATAATGCCTAATAATTCCTGGCAACAAAGAATACATTTTCATACAATTATTTAATACAAACATGTTTAAAATGGCTTGTTATTTAAATGTTCAGTTTTGGTTTGAAACAAAATGATTAAAATCTTGAAAGATCCAATGAAAATGTGTTCAGTCAGGACTTTTTTGCAATTGTTTTTAAGTAGACGCAGCCAAGTGAGTTCTCCCATTGGTTAGGCCTTCAGGAGCTGGACTGAAGCCCACCCATCCATAGAGAGGGAAGTATATAGCTTAAGCTTATATCTCTGCCAGCAAATTTATTTTAACAGCAAAATAGAAACACACTCACCACTGGACACCATTAGCACCAGAACAAGAGCAAAAGCCAGCACCTTCATTTTTATTCTGTAATGAAATACAGTCAAAAATCAACAGTTTTGTTGTTATCACTCATGTGATAAGAACTCATAGTGGAACATATGAATGTTTTCTGAAATTTTAGGGTATTGTTGACACTCCTGGAATACCTTATTTATTTTTCAGCTTCTAGATAACCCCAGGATTGTTTTTTTTCTTCTTCTTCAAATTTTACTTCTGACACAAAAAAGTTCAAAGCTGAGGCTCAGTCAAGGAAACTCTTTATTGTTTCCGCAAAAAAACAAGATCTAAATCATATCATTTTCAAAACTGATCAATATATGATCAGAAGTACTCAGTTACTGTGAGAATCCCTTTAAAAGGAATACTCCAGTATTGTCAACCTAATCTCACTCTACCACATCTGTAGCATTTTGAACAACACCTTGTATGTTCATTTTTTATTGGTAAAATATATGTAAACATTTCAGAACAAGTGCTCCAGTGGAAATGGTCCAGAATTACTTAAAGGGAAAAAATCTGACTTTAACATCCAAATGTTTTTCCTTCTCCTGTAATGCTACCTCTTTGGGGATCAAAGATTTTGTTGCAACAGTGACGATGTGATTGATTAGCACAGACAATTATTCACTGATAGAGAATAGACTTAAGTAGAAGCCAATAGGAAGTTGGTTTAGAATCTGAACATTGTCGTCTATCATAAGTGAGTTTCAAGTCAACAGGTTTTTTTTTTGTTTGTTTGTTTTTTAAGGACAGGGAAGCATGTCATGATTGTTAGTGGTGATCGATGGTTTGACCGATGCAGTAGACAGAGATCATACTGAAATATGCTGGAGTACATCTTTAAGTTTTACTATGCAAAGAGTCTACACCAGAAAAGCTGTGAACTGTAAATATGGACAAGTTATTTAAAAGAGAGCAACAAGCTTACTGGACTTACCTTTCTGCTGCAGTGTTGCTCAAGACTCTGCTGACTTTGCCCTTTATATCTGTATCTAGTGCCTCTTCCTTACTGCCTTTGTGCCTCTCTCTCTCTCTCTCTCTCCTTCTGTGTGTACATAGCCCCTTCTAACACACACCCACCTCAAATGCTCCACCTGCTCTCATCTCCATCTGTCACTCCTATATTACAGCACATATTGCTTAACTTTATGACTCCCTGTGTGTGTGTGTGTGTGTGTGTGTGTGTGTTTGAGCGAGTGTATGTACAATAGGTGGGAGAGGAAACTGATACAGATAATCAAAATTATTTCTGGGATTTAAAACGACTATTTCTGTCTAAATCCATGCTGTACACACTGTTTCTTTGAAGTGATTTTCAGCCAATGCAATTATTATCAGAAATGGTTGGATAGTATAGTGGATTACTCTCATCCAAGAGATTGCGTTTCGATTCACTGATAGAGATCTGATAATAATATGGAGAGCAATTAATGCAAGATTAGGATTTTTGTCCCGTGACCCCAATATGAATCACTGGACAAATCTCCTACACAAAAGCGTTGCATTTACCTGTTCTCTAGATAATTGCACTTTTTTCAGTATATAAAAATTAAACAATGCTGTTTATCTGCTTCACAATTTAAAGCATCAAGATATTTGTAAATCTTGGTTTGCTGACTTCACTCTTCTGTTTTGCTTAATTAACCAAACTTTACACTTCAAAATTACATTTTGCTTCATTATCTAATTGCTTAATTTTGCAATTGTAACTACACTATATGGACAAAAGTACTGGGCATTTTGGACAATGCCATGCTTCCAACTTTGTGAACACAGCTTGGGGAAGAACCTTTTCTAGTCCAGCATGACTGTGCCCCAGTGCACAAAGCAAGGTTTATAAAGACATGGTTGGATGAGTTTGATGTGGAAGAACTTGACTGGCCCGCACAGAGCCCTGACCTCAACCCCATCCAACACCTTTGGGATGAACTGGAACAGAGATTGTGAGCCAGCATCAGTGCCTGACCTCACAAATGCTTTATACAATGAAGTGGCACAAATTTCTACAGAAACACTCCAAAATGTTGTGGAATGCCTTCCAAGAAGAGTAGAAGCTGTTATAGCTGCAAAGAGGGGACCAACTCCATATTAAAGTCGATGTCTTTGAATGCAATGTCATTAAAGTCCCCGATGGTGTAATGGTCAGGGGTCCCAATACTTTTGCCTTAATAGTGTATGTTGATTGTACATATCATTAGATAATACAGATTGTTATCCTCTGGAGGGATAATATGCAGGAAAAAAGTTATAGTCTTTGTTGTCATAGTGCAACACTGCATACCACTCATCTTTAAATAATGCAATACAATTATATCAATCATTGGGATATGCATTCATTTTTTGCATTCGTTTGAATGCCAACTTCTCTTTACACTGTGACAAAATTTCACAGTGAAGGAACCAATAGAAACACTGGTCATTTGAGTTCAAGTTAATGGAAGAGTGGACTAAACTGGACAGGAACTTTGTGCTTGACCATAAAGCACAAAGTTCATGGAAGAATGGATTAAACTGGACTAGACTGATCTCTAGAGACTGCTGTGATCCTTACCTGACAGGTCTGATGCCGTAACTATTAGAAATGAAGTGATGCAAGCGTGTTTGCAATAAAGCAACAGTCGTATTGATTGAACCTGCTGTACTGTCTCTATCTGTACTGTGCTGTTTTATTTGCTCTTGTCCTGCACTCTGTTGACTTCTCATAACTGCAGCCTGCGCCTGCCTGCCCTGTTTTGACCGTGTCATTCTGAAGCTTTCCAAACAACCCAAACAGGTGGTTAAATCGGTGTCCAGAGCGGCTCATCCTGTAGCTCTGAACGCCGGCCAAAAACAGAATGCATTCGGCACATTGTCTAACCCCCTACCGCCAAATCCCGATATCAGCAGAGACCAATGTAAGGGAAATTGTCCATGAGGCGAAAACCACTAAGCCCTCTATTATAGTGCCATTGTAGAGCCAGCCTCGCGATAGCCTGACACGGCCTATAGGCCATATATATCAGACTGTCCAAATTTTCCCTCCGGTTGCTTTCTCTCTTGCACGTATGCCCTTTCTCTCTTTCTAGAGGACAGTTTGGACTGCGTCCAGGATGTCTCAGTATTCAGGGAAGGTGAGTAGTGCACTTAATTTGGGGAAACCTCACCCTGCAGGAGGCCGGAGAATCATGCACATGAAGCATTAATAGAGAAGAAGCAATCTCATGTATTAAATGTGCAGGTCTGCACTGCACACTGTAGAGCTTACTGAAGTGCAAGGCACATTGTAAAGCCCTGCCTATAGAGACAGATCCAGGAGCAGTTTTTCCCTGTAAACAGCCATGAACCAGCTGGGCTCAGATCAAGCATGTGAGCAACTCCTCTCGGCAGGTAAATTGTTCTTATAGCCGTTGTGCATGGGACGTCCCGTTTTCTTCTTATTCTTGCCTTGTGCACGCTTTAAATGTGGCTCATGCTTAGGACACAATATGGGCATCATCACTGTCAACACTGAAGCCTGCATGCAAATACCTCTGCAGATGAAGTGTTAGTCTTCAAAGTTCTCTTGGGTCATTTAGAAACTGATACATATTTGTCTAAATACCCTAAATATAACATGTTATTAGTAATTATAGTATCAGTAAATTCCAATAATTTGGTTAGAGTACTTTTTTGGAAGACGGAGTTTGAACTTTATTTACATGTTTTGTCCGAAAACACAATTCTGAGTGAAAAAGTATAAAAATAAGTCGTACTTGCTGACAGCTTTCCACTTGTATCTCATTATTACAGTATATCCCAAATAATAGTAAACCACCCTATCGTCATTTACACATGCAATTGTGTAAAAACAAGTATCAACACTCACTTGTAGTAGATTCTCTATGAAACTAAACTTCAGATGTGCAAATATGTGATCAGAACATGTTAGAAACATTATGAGCGTGTGCATGCATGCGTATGTGCAGGACTGATGCAGTTGTTTCCTGCAGAGAGCAGGACTCTGACCACACACAGAGTACAGCTGGCCAAAAATGTGTTTACATGTGATAACATCTGATTTAAAAGTAACAAAAGCTCTAGAAATGGGTGTCAATGTACATTAGTGAAGAAGATGTGGTGTTGTTAATAGTGCAAATCCTCTGTCATATTAATAAATGTTGAAGGTTATTTTTTTATGACATTTATTTAAGGATTTAAAGATGCATCAATAGGCTCTTTAATCTGAATGATGCCAAAAAATCTCTAAAGCACCTTTGGATAGTTCTTTGTAGTGACCACTATTTTTGTATTTAAAGAACCTCCATGTAATAGATCTGTTACTCCAATTAAAGACTTTTCCTGCAACCACATGTCCAAGTCAAGAATAGTGAAGGGCCCTCGCTCTACATTTTCTTGCATGTTATATGTTCCCCTGATGTCTTCTTATAATGATTGTGGTTTTATGAGCCAAGAACTGTCATAATCCATTACATAAACAGGCTGCTTCTGTGACTGTGCCTTAAAGACTTACATATGTAAATGATCTCTGTTCTGAAAGGCTGTACTGCATTGCTCATTTAAAAAGCAGTCCAGGCTGAAACACCCCTTATAACTTCAGTTTAATTGGCATCACAAAAACAGTCAGAATGGGCTGTTTTTGCAGCTCATTTTTCATATATGGACTGTATGGACCGGGCAATGTACCATGTTTTGAAACTTTAAAATTAAGCTCTTTCAGTTTAAAAAAGCATGAAAAAGCAAGTTTTCTTTGAAATGGGCCCCACTGTAAGATCATTCTACAGCTATCCATTTTATTCTTTTCGTATTCTGTATCAGCCATCTGTGAAGGTTAATAAATAGCGACATCGAGTGAGTCAGTGTTGATTGTAGGTTAAATGTCAAGTTCATGAACTCAGAATGGGAATGAGTAAGTAAACATCCAATTCATGTATTACAGAAGCTTCTTCTCACTGTCGGTGAAAAAAAGTGACCAATACCCCAAATCTAGACAAGTTCGGAACAACATTTCTCCACTTTCAGAGTCATGATCTACGCCTAGAGCTGATGTTTAGTCATCTCGTTTGATGGCCCTTTCTACTACCAGCTCAATGTTTTTCCCTGAATCAAGTTCTTCCAATAATGAAGAGTTTGCCAAGGACTGAACTCAACATGATGATAATCCAAAGTCACTGGATCTTTTGAAATATAGTAATTATAGTATTAATATAGGTACTAATATAGATACTAATTTAATAATGAGAATTTTCTCATGATTGGAAGACATTGTCTCATATTTTATTACCACATGAAATTGTCTCATTGTTATTACTTACTTTCTTATAATAATGAAACAGGTCTCTCTCAATATTTTTACCTATTATTAATATTATATGATGCATGAGTCATCATAATATCATTAATAAGTGTAAGAGAATTCCTGAATTTTGTAAATCAGTATAATGTTCTAATCCTGTCTCAATATGTACTGTCTCAAGTACTTACACTTACAATACTAGTACTTACAATACTTGTAATTATGAGTGAGTTGCTCTAAATTATGAGATATGCATACAGTCCCTTAGTCACAATCTCATTTTTGAATCACTACATCATAGTAATGACTTATTATCTCATAATGTTTTATATAGTAAGTAGTGAATTGGAGATTCTAAACTGACCATAGGTGTGAGTGTGTGAGTGAATGGTGTGTGTGTGTGTGTGTGTGTGTGCACCCTGCGGTGAGTCCCTGCCTCGGGATAGGCACCGGGTACCCGTGACCCTAGTGAGGATTAAGCCGTTACAAAAAATGAATGAGTGAATGAATAGTAAGTAATAATCAGATAGTGTCTCAGCAGTTTGGGATATAAAGTGATAAGTAATACTAAGAAAAACCTGTTTATCAGATATAAAGCTGTAGTGGCAGAAAAGACTTCCAAATGCTTTTCTACTTGTTTTAAAACATCTCTCACATATCTCTCATATCTCATATATCAGGCAAGTCTTAAATGACTATGTTGAAGCTAACAGTCCACCCTCTTTCCCCAGATAGTGTTCTATGAGGGGAAGTGTTTCACAGGCAGAAAGCTGGAGGTGTTTGGAGAATGTGACAACTTCCAGGACCGCGGCTTGCTGAACAGGGTCAACTCCATCCGCGTAGAGAGTGGAGCCTGGGTGTGCTTTGACCACCCAGACTTCAAGGGTCAGCAGTACATGCTGGAGAGAGGAGAGTACCCAGAGTTCCAGCGCTGGAATGCCCACAACGATCACATGGGCTCCTGCAAGCCAATCAAAATGGTAAGAGACGCAGTTGCAGAAGCCGTCAGGCTATTAATATAATCATTGTTACTTTGGTCATTTTGGTCACGCAGACCGAATGTGTTTTTACTCTGCATTTAAACATTCCAATCAATGCCCCTTTTAATCTTCTCTATTTCTCCCCCTGTTTCTCTCTTCCTCTGGCTCTCCTTCTATCTCCCAGCATGGAGAACACTACAGAATACAGATGTATGATGGTCCAGACTTCACTGGTCAGTGTGTGGAGCTATGTGAGGACTGTCCCTTCCTCCAGAGCACTGGCCTCAGCAAGACCTGCGTCAACTCCATTAAAGTCTTTGGAGATGGAGCGTAAGTGCGAGGTTAATGAGTTAATGAGTTGCCATGCAGGGTTGAAAGTAGAGCTGTGTTCAACGAGAACAGAGCAGTGGGGATCTCCAAGTCAGAGGTGGAGAAACTGAGGGCAGGAGTCTCTAGAGAATACTGACAAAAATCCCATTCAACCTCATGAGAAGTTTTGGTAACACTTTACTTGAACCCTGCTACATAACATTGATATAAAAATGCCATAAACATGCCATGTCAGATGTCATATGTAGTCATGAGTCACAACACATTATACCCCTTACAGTGTCAATTTACAGTTACCTGTACATGATAGATACCATAACGCTGATGCCATGTTAGTTTATGTCATACGCTAATTTAATGTCAGTTATTTGTCATGGCAGTTATTGGCAATGGTAGTAGGTGAGTATAGTAGAAGTCCTCAAAAAGAAGAAAGAGCTTCAAAGAAATAGAGTCCTTTTCAAAGCTAAATGGTCCATATAACTGCTCCATATAACTTGTCTAACTTGCTCTTTTCCTTCAGCTGGGTGCTGTACGAGGAGCCGAACTACCGTGGGCGCATGTACATCGTGGAGAGAGGGAGCTATTGCAGCCACATGGAGTGGCAGGCCGAGAACCCCAACCTCCAGTCCATCCGCAGAGTGGCCAATTACTTCTAAACCTTCAACACATGACCAGTCAGTCTGATATTTAACAGCAGATTCAACAAACAGCTCCACAGATATGGCAACTGAACAAATATTCTTCAAATTTATTTTAATCTCTTTGGAATAAAGTTGTAAAATAATGAAAGTAGTGAAGGACTACTTTGTCTAATGCTTGTGTATTTTCTTTTGTACAGAGGGAATGAATCAAAGTGTTCTGGGGTTTTAAATGCAGTTTACGAATGGGGGAGTAACTTCTTGGAAACTATAGAATTTGCTTTTGGCTAAATTTGCCTGGAGTTGTACACTCATATTCTCAGAAACAGCATTTGTCAACGCTAGTTCCTCATTAGATGACATTCTCATCCTTCTTTGTCACACCCCTGGCTGACAGACTTTTGAAACACTGACACCAACATTGAGTAACAATCAGAACTGATAAGCTTTAACACGGTTAGCCAGGCCTTTACTTGGCTTTATCTGGGTGTCTGTAGTTTTGAATTCTGTGGCTTTATCATATTCCGTATCCCATCATACTAGTGTTTGTCCCCGGATGCATTTCTGTACCGTATCTCGACTTCTTCCTTGACAAAACATTGAATCATTGCCCATTAGAGTCCTTTATACACCACTCAGTGAGTTGCAGAGGCTGCCACGGGGAGTATTAGCTAACCTCCCTGTTATGTAACCAACTGTTCAGTCTCTCTTCTGACACTATGTGGCAGCAGCCTACTAAAGACTACATAAAGGCTTCCTTATGGATCGAAGTACAAATACATTCACAGTAGAGACGCGTGGTTTCAGTCATTTTCTATTGAATACTAAAAAAAACCCAAGGACAATATCCTGTAAACAATACTTTCAAAAATGTAAAAAGAGGAATTATTTTTTAAATTTCTACAGTGAAAATGAGTAAATGTGAACATCAACAGTTGTTCTTTAAGTATCTACATTACTGTGCAAAAGTCTTTTACACCTTAGAAAATTATATTTAAAACCTGTTAAGCTGAGCAGTGTATGTTCCTAAAAGCTGATATTAGAATAAATAATATTAACATAGTAAATAGTGATTTTATGTATGTCTATGTGTTTGCTTCATCATTCTCAGACCTCCTCATGGAAACCTAGTATTATATAGTAAGTCTCAACGAATACCTCAAATATCTGGTTCAGCTCAGTTGACACTTCATTAGTTTAAATCACTTGAACTGCTGATGGAATTTCACAAATCCATGCAAAGACTAGAGGCATCGAGGAGAAATCTGGAACTGGACCTGTGTTCTTCTAACCAGCTCACAAAACCTCAAGTACTTTTTTTACAGACAAAACGAATCTTGATATTATTTAATGCTTTCTAGTTTGTTTGCATTTATTCTAATGTTAACTTGTGTATTTGCTGGCAGAAAGTCTATTACTGCTCAGACAAACAGTTTGCACAAGAGCCTAAGACTTTTGTACAGTACTGTACATGCAAAAGTATGTGGAGACCTGATCATCACATCTGTATGAACCCCCCCTCCCTCCCTCCCCC
>JBBPCZ010000042.1:33405055-33419118 GCA_037974445.1 Brycinus macrolepidotus
AAAATGGCGGACGCGCTGACGTATCGTTTCAACTGGGGAACACAGTGAATGCGGCGTCTACCTATATATGTCTATGGCTGCTCCAGCCCGGGGGAACAGGGACAGGGGACAGGGACAGGGACAGGGACCGGACTGTGCAGAAAACACGCTGGTCGGTCAGACAGGAGCCCGGGCGGTATGAGAGAGCTGGTGTGTGTGTGTTTGTCCTGTGTTCTGGCTCTGTGAGTGCTGGAGCAGGGCTGTGTGGGTGTTGTTGTGGGGCTGGGGGAGTCGGGCAGGCCCGGCAGCGTTCACCTGTGAGACGGCTCTTCTGGCTCTTCTCCGTAAATGCTTTCCACAGGAGAACAGCATCAAAGACACAGTCTTGCTCGCGTCTCCCTCGCTGAAGGACTATGTTTGCTCGCTGGCTGACGCTTGCACTGATCTGGGGAAGTTTGTTGGCAGGTAAGAAGAGCTCGTCTGGAGGAGAGGTTGGAAAGTAACAGTTCATCCAGGGCTGCTCGTTTCAAAACACTAACCTTTACTCGGATGAAACCACACACTAATCTGACAAAATGAAGCTCAACTTGTCCTCATTCTTTTGTATTGTTATTGTTTTTCATTTTCATGATACAAAGGTGGATCATTTAGCTCTGCCTTCTGGTGGATAAGAGTTTATTCTCAAGGCTGTCTGTTTCAAAACACTCGGATAAAAACACACACTAAACTGAAAAATAAGGCTCAACTTGGCCTCATTTATTTTCTTAATTATTATTTTTAATCCTCACTATAAAATGGTGAATCAGTTAGCTATACATTCTGGCGAAAAGAGGTAAATTTAAGCTTAGAACTGAAGGTGGGACTGGGATTAGCCCGATAGCACCAACATTTGCTCCTGTGTTTTTGTTCCCCCTGCTCTACACACTATTTACTCAATTTTGTGTGTAATGTTAAGTAATTGAGGTTCATTTTTTGCTCAGCTGAAGTGTTTCTACAGTAGTCAGTCGTGCGCTTTCAGATTAGAAGAGTAGCCGTGGTGAAAAAGGGAGAGAAAGTGAGAGAGAGGGGCACAAAAGAAAGAGTTGTGAGAGACATGTCACGAACAGCTGCTTTGAACACTTCAGGACAGCCAGCTGGTGGCGCTGTTTCTCTCAGCATGTTTTGAAGAGCAAGTCAGGCTTTGTGCAGGTCCAAATTTTGGAAACAAACGACTCCAGGGGCTGGATTTTTATCTTTCATTTGATATCTGCTTTTTAATGTATATTATAAAAACAGATTAGCAGTTCTATACTGGGGCAACTGGTGGTCTGGTGGTTAGAGAGTTGCCCCTGCGATCAGAAGGTCGTGGGTTTGAATCGCAGGACTGCTAGTGACACCACTGAGGTATCCTTGAGCAAGGTACCGTCCCCACACACTGCTCCCCGGGCGCTGCGTCGCTGGCTTCCCACTGCTTCACTTGGTGAATGGGTTAAATGCAGAGAACAAGTTCACACTGTGTGCTGTGTCAGGGGCCACTTTACTTTACTTTATACTAATAACTAGAAAGGTGTGGATTATTCAGTTATGCTTTATCAGAATCAGAACTTTATTGATCGCAGAGGAAATTGCTTATGTTATGACTGCAAAGAGACACCGAGACAAGAACATTATAAAATATAAAGCCTTAATAAATCAGATTTTAAAAAATCTGTAGGAAAAACCTCAGCATGAAATACACTATGCTATATACACAAATACTGGGTATGAATTCTCTCGGTAAGTAACTTACAGTTAAATGAATGACTAACAACACAGATGGTAGTAAGGAGTTGGCTTTGGAATAACTTTAACCAGTTATTTTCCCTGTCCAAATTTTCTTGCTCTGTATTTTCTCAAATCTGAATTTTTCACACCAGCCAAACCATATGGATGAAAACTTCAGAAATGGCAGTGATGGTGGTCTGCTCAGTTTGGGCCAACTCTTAATCAGGTTTTATCTCTCTGTCAAGCGCAACACACACTTTATCTGTAATCCCTAAATCCTAGGCTTTGTAATCAACTCGGAAACTTCCTGTGTGTGTGAGGGCGAGGGAGAGAATCCCTTCAAAACAAAAGAACTTCTGACACCCTGTCCAGCAGCAGCAGGGACGTGATGATGTGCATCAGGGGGCTGCAACGTGTAGGAATCCACAGAGGAGCTGAAAATCACATATAAAGCCCCAACACCCTTGCTCTTTTTTTGTGCCTATAAGTGTAAGAGAGAGATATAATTGGAAAGGGCGGCGGTCATGGCCTGAGGCTGATGTTGTAATTTTGCTCTTACCATGTGACGACCTGTATCAGTAACAGGAGCAGTAGATCACAGCTGCGTTACACAGAAGAAATACTAGTATTGTGATACTATTGTTATGTACTGTGATTGTGATATACCTTTAAAATATTTGTAACTTATTTAATATTTAAGGTTTTAAGTGACATGGTCGAAGAATGGTCATTATTTTGACCAAAATTATTATTTGTTTATTATTTTGGATCATGTGACTGCCTTGATTAATCAGAACACCATCAAAGAATATCTGTGATTGGTCAGCATGCTCAAGTACTCTAGCCAAAAAAAGACAATGCGTTTATCAGTTTTTAAAAGGACAAGAACAAAACCACGGAAGTCTGTTTTGTTTGTTTTATTTTTACACCATTATGAACTTTTTAAATGGAACAGTTTGTCAGTACACATTTTAAATATTAAATGTGCTAAAAATATTTTAAGTAGCCATTAAAGTGACATGAAAAAGAAATGGTCTGCATAGTTTTGACCAAAATTATTATTATTATTGTTTTGGATCATGTGACTTCCTGTGATTGGTCTGCATGCTCAAATCGCAATAACCAAAAAAAGACTGAGTTTATTTGCAAATTGCAAAACCACATAAGTCTGTATAGGTTTTATTTTTTACACCATAATGAACTTGAAAATGGACCAATTTATTGGTGTCATGTCGGCTTTTTTTCTGTTGCTGTTTCAGAGATTTCATAACAATATGCAGCAGTTAAGCAGTCCACAGTAATGGACTTCCTACAATTATCCTGTCTTTCAAGAAGTGTGTGTGTGTTTTACAGGGGTGAAGAGGTGGGGGTGAAAGGGGGATAGGTGGTTAGTGGTGGATAGATTACCACTTTGGGGGATGGGGAACCCTCCGCTATACATGAGGCTTAAAGAGACAGAGCATATTTTTTTGAGGATTTAAACATGACTGAAATTTCTCATCCAGTGATTTTCCACTTTATTACAGCTTCATGTCTGTGTGACGCCATAATCTTTGGAAACGTTGCGTTTAATCTGAAGATTGTGTCCTCTCTGTCCTGTGGCAGCCCACCCGATGTAAACATGATCCGTGACCCAGTTCTGCGCGTGTGTTTGTGTATGAAGGGGTGGGGGGTGATAAAACTGTAGCATGCTGCTCCTTAGCGGCTTCCCCGTTGACGCCTTGCACACATCTGGATTTAATTGTGGTTTTTAAAGGGTTCCATATTGATATTCTAGGCCGCTTTTAGTAGCCCGAACCTGAAAAGGTCACGCACAGTTCCTGATGTATGTTGAGCATGTGTGTGCTATGTAATTTCACTGCCAGCAAGGATTTAATGACTTGTTAAACAGCCCCTGAGGTTTTATTGTAAAGGATCTCGATGTTTTAGCAGCCACATAATAGCACATGATTGGCAGTTGACATTTTACAGTAATTTTATGGCCTCCTATATGGATCCATTAAAGAAAGAATGTTTTGGAGAGATCTTTCACACTGATGACTGATGTGCGGGACTGTATTGAATATTTGGCATTTCTTTGCTCAGAAGTTGTCTGGTGATCCACATTATATTTAGGTGGCTTTTATAGGTCAGTAGTGATGAAAAAAAAATGTTTTCTTGCTATTACAGGTACTCAAAAGGTGAACATAAATGTATTTGTTAGCAAAGATTATTAAGTGTGTTTTTTGTAAGTATTGACTGAGTAACATGTAAATGGAGGAAATCTCAGTTTGTGGAAAAACAATCGACTGGTAGCGTAATTCCAATTAAACAGTATAGAATTCACATCCGGACATGTGCTGGTATTCCATAAATCTGAAAATGGCAACAGGAAAGGTGCAGTACAGTCCTAGACTGATATTAGAATAAAAATGTATTTGCAACAACACATTTACATTGTTAAACATTTATCCCAAACTGAGTGAGATTGTGTGACTCGTTAGTTCAAGAGACAGACTTGAGGATCATTTCTTCTCATTTAATTGTTGAAATTGTAATGTTTGAGTTCTTATTAACTAATGTGATTCTGATTCATCTCTCTCATGGTCCTTAAGGTCCTGGGCATGGGGAGGTGGGAACCAGAGAATGTGTGTATTATAATGACAACTGGCGGGTGGAGAGGACCAATCAGAGCGGCTATGAGAGATGTGAAGGAGAGAAGGATAAGCGGCAGCACTGCTATGCTTCCTGGCTCAACACTTCCGGAACCATCCACCTGGTCAAAAAGGGCTGCTGGCTGGATGACTTCAACTGCTACGACAGGTTAATGAGACCTTTATAACTTGTACCTGTGACCTAAGGGTCTAATTCAGTACTAATCTACAGTATTGGTGTCTTTTTTACTTCATAATAATAAAAATAATAATACTTCACTGTAATGATTCAGGGGTGGCCTGAAAAAGACTGAATATTGTTTCCTCAGTAGTAGCGTGCATTAGCCTTTTCAGTATGTTTTGAGCTTTCATCCACACGCAAATGGCATCTTAGGTCACTTAAAACAGGCATCTTGGAAAACTCTTTCCAGGGTGTTGACTTGTAGATGGAAGTTTTTGGCCTGTTGGTTTGGCATGCTCTTGACTGTGTATTTTTTTCGTTGCCATGTGGACAAAGATTTTTTTGAAACGCCACTTGTGTGGACAAGATGTTATTATTATTTTTTTAATCAGTGTTTTAAAAAATACTGGACTGGGTCTCAGTTCAGTGGTTGAACGACACGTGCTAATAGAAACAATTTTGCTTTGTATTGTTATTGAGCGTTGATGCTGTGGCATAACATTGACATGCGTCTGGGCTGTGAGCTATCAATCTGGGCGACATTGCAAAGAAATTAATTTAAAAAAAGGGATGGGCAGGGATAGACTTTTTTTTTTTTTTTTTTTTTTTGTTGCTGGTGGTTGGTGCTCCGCCAGACACTCCTCCTGACTCTGATTGATTGTTTTGATTTAGTCACAGTGAAACCTTCCAAATGGCACTAGGAGCACTAGGTGGAGCCAGAGGAGCCTGATGTTTTTCACAGATTATTTATCTACTGCTGGACTCCAGGATGTAGTGACAGTTTCAGCAAACATGAAAGTTATTTTGTACAGGCTGCCTACTGCAACTTTAAGAAGTTGGTCGCATTATGCAATTTCTGAGCCAATTTCACAATCCATCTATGAATTTCCTTTTTTTGCCTATCTCCATAAATATGTATGAGCAGGCAGGAGTGCGTGGCCACCGAGGAAAATCCTCAGGTATTTTTCTGCTGCTGTGAGGGAAATTACTGCAATGAGAGATTCACACACCTGCCTGAGACCATCGCTCCAGCAGGTAAGAGCAGTCCTGCTTTCAACGTGTTTTTTTTTTTTTCCCCTGAAATAAATTTTCTGGATAAATTTGTCCTTCAAGCC
Source organism: Brycinus macrolepidotus (assembly GCA_037974445.1). Taxonomy (NCBI): domain Eukaryota; kingdom Metazoa; phylum Chordata; class Actinopteri; order Characiformes; family Alestidae; genus Brycinus; species Brycinus macrolepidotus. The sequence continues at coordinate 33,410,707 of JBBPCZ010000042.1, forward strand.
AATATTTATCTAAGCAAAGCATTAATAACTTTTCTTATGTTTTCCCCACTTATCTTCATTATCTAACCAAACAAATTATGCAGTGTATAATTCTAAGTGAGTGGAACAAAATTACAGTATTTTTACACTTGGATAATTTGGTTCAGCATGCATTTGATATTTTGTCTTAACGGGTGCTGAATTACCAGAGTCTTATTGATTTTAAATGTGATTTTCAATTTGTGAGTGATAGTAAACTGACACTCTGTTTGGATGTGTTTCTGCAGTGAAGATCCAGCCTCCACCAGCAGGTCCTTCTCTGCTGGGGGTACTGGTGTACTCTCTCCTTCCACTAGTCATCCTCTCTCTGGCCCTGGTGATCGCCTGCTGGACATACCACCAGCGCAAACCACCCTACGGCCATGTGGATATCAACCAGGTCAGACAAAACCATCACAACAGAGAAATACTTCTGCCTCTCTCTGTCATTCTTTCTGTTCTTATTGATGTGCACTAAGGAACAGATGTTATGGGAAAACGGATATACAAATGCACATAATGTAACACCAAAACAAACATATAGTTGGGGTTTTTTTTTGTATTTTTTTTTTTTTTTATAAAAAAAGACTCTATAAAATGTTTTGTTTCTGCCATCTCATTTAAAAGTGGTGTTCATAATGTTATCTACACTTTGTTATAGGATGTAGGTCCTGCTCCTCCATCTCCTGTGGTGGGTCTGAAGCCACTGCAGTTGTTGGAGCTGAAGGCCAGGGGACGCTTTGGGTGTGTCTGGAAGGCACAGCTACTGAGTGAATATGTAGCGGTCAAGATATTCCCTGTTCAGGTCAGCCTCTTTTCCATCAAACTCCATCTTTTAACACCATTTGACAACTGCACTTAACGTTGTGTGAATTATGCTTAATTAATTTTATTCACACAACGTTTAGTCAACAAGTATCGTTCGTAGCTGTACGTTGTAAAAAGAAAGCCTGTTTGTTGGTGTGTACAGGATAAGCAGTCATGGCAGAATGAGAGAGAGATTTACTTGACTGAAGGATTTAGACATGAGAACCTGCTACACTACATCTCAGCTGAGAAACGTGGAACCAACTTGCAGATGGAGCTCTGGCTCATCACTGAATTCCATGAGAGGGTGAGATTTTCATTTATTCATATGTCCTTTTGAACCCCTTTCTGTCCTTATTTCTGTACTTTCTTCTCATGTGTTATACTCCCTAAATGCAAACCCATTAAATCCAATCTTTAGTTGATAGTGAGTGGAAGCAGACTATAAGCATTTCTCTGTAAATAAGATATACATCTGGAGAACACTGCATGGAGATCAGTGATTTACTTCAAGTTTAGTTCAAATTTGCCTTACTCCAGTTGTAGTCTTCAAAGTTTATTCTTTTTTAGTTTTGCACTGGAGCTGCAAGTAGCCTAAGGTTGCATTTCCTTGTCAAGTTAATTATCTCAATAAGGCTTGCTTATGTGGTGTCTAACACCATAGGACACACTGTATCCATAAAAAAGCTCAGACGTTTGTTGCATAGCTAAAAGCAGTAATAACAGCTATCTAGAAACTTACTTCTTTCCACAACTTACGTGAATTTCTATATTTTTAAATGGAATGTTATTTTGTCAGTTGCAGAACTGTTGCAGCAATCTATTGCAATCTTATGTTGTGAATGCTACAGCTGTTCTGCATGGGAGTGTCTGAGTACTTCACTGTGTATCAAACACTACTTTTTGTATGTGAACCCAAAAGACCCTCTTTGTTAAATCAGTAAATACTGCAGTTGTAGATGCTGCAGTGTTTTTTCACATGAGAGCCTGGGGTTGTTTTTGTCTCTTATCCAAGAATTTGTTTGGTTATATTCTTGACATGACATTGACGTTTGCATATGTCTGTTTTGCAGGGCTCTCTTACAGATTACCTCAAGGGGAATGTAGTGAACTGGGCTGAGTTGTGCCACATAGCTGAGAGCATGGCCAGAGGCTTGGCTTACCTACATGAGGATCTGTCCTACAGACTAGAGGGGCCTAAACCTGCAATTGCACACAGGTACCCAGCTAAACTCTCTCAGCCTGACTGACCAGATGGATTGTTGATGATACAGATTTTCAGACGCCTACAACGGGCACTAGAACTAGGGTTTTGAAAATGGGCACTTGTTTGGCATCAGAGTTTGAGTGTAACTTCTGCTCCTCTTCTGCAGGGACTTTAAGAGTAAGAACGTGCTGCTTAGGACAGATTTGAGCGCTGTGATTGGAGACTTCGGTCTTGCTGTACGGTTTGAACCAGGCAAGCCACCAGGAGATACTCATGGCCAGGTAAAACTGCAAAGCACAGTATGCTGCAGTTCATTGCCACAATTTACCATTACAAGATAAAAATAATAGCACTTTTAAGGCTTCTGTGAATTGCTAAAGAACTGTAAATCATCTATATGTACTAAATTGGCCAGTTCAGTCTTAGAGATAGTGTGGCAAAAATAAAATATACACAATTAGATTTTACAGTTAGTTTAAATTAATACATTTATAATTCTGCTTTTTTAAAATGTAGGTGATCAGCCAAGGTGTATTTAGTTTTTCATTGGGGCGACAAGGCCTGTCTAGCCTTTAACAAATAATGGAAGCTCATAACACCCAACTTTGTACAGACTGCATGCCTAAATCATTACACACTTGCTGCAAACCAAGTGGAGTTGTTAGCTAATCTCAAATAGACTGACATACTGTTATCTAAAAAAAAAATAAAAAAGTATGTTGCATAGCTAAAAACATTTGTAGCAGCTCTCTTGAATCCTGAATTGTATCTATATTTTAGTTACTTTAAATTGAACCCATGGTAACCACTCGTGTGTGCTCAAGAGCTACGTTAAGTTGAAAATAAGGCCACTAACCAAATCTGGTGTGCCACCTTACCATTTAGAATTGAAACCTTACTGCTGAACTTAATCTGCTGTGTCTCTGCCCTGCTGCAGGTTGGTACAAGGCGCTACATGGCTCCAGAGGTGCTTGAGGGGGCTATTAACTTCCACAGGGATGCGTTTCTAAGGATAGATATGTACGCTCTGGGTCTGGTGCTCTGGGAGCTACTGTCCCGCTGCACCTCTTCTGATGGTAGGTATTTAGAACTCCTCTGGTCCTGCAGAGTTTCAGTTAGTTATGGATTATATATTGGTAATCTATCAAAAGATGCCCGTTGGCCATATCTCATAAGATCCAAGACACGCTGACACGCTGTCTTCGCAGAGCCTCTGCTATTGTAAAGGACCCCTCCCACCCATCACATACGCTATTTGACCCCCTGCCATCAGGTAGAAGGTTCCGCAGCATCAGGACAAACACAGCCAGGTTCTGCAACAGCTTCTTCCCCCAAGCTGTCAGACTCCTGAACTCCCTGTCGCCACCCAACTCCAGATCCTCTTAAACCCCATCCAGTGCCCTCAGCTCCCTCCCAAGAGATATTGCACATAATTATGCACTGCCACTTTGTACGTTGTACTCTGCTACTGACATTAAGCATTGTTTGCACTAAACCTTTGCACATACACACTGAACACTGAACATACATACAGTATACTCTTACACATTCTTGCACTGCACTGTACTACCTCAATATATATCTCCTGCTCTCTACCTCAAAGTATATCTCCTGCTGTCCTCCTAAGTGAATGTATGTTGCACTGTTACTTGTTACGCTGTCTTGTTTTACTTTTTGTCTTCATGTCGTATGCTGTGTGTGTTTGTGGTTTTTGTGCTGTCCGTGCACCTGGGACTGTAAGAAACGTAATTTTGTTCAGTCATATACTGTGTATGTGAATGGATGACAATAAAAGCCAGCTTGAACTTGGTGTTGAAAAACAGGCGAAAACAGAGCTTGTCTTAGTTATGATTAAGTTCTATCAGCACCTTTTGGATTCTGTGTGCTTTATTTAGGAGAGCTGTAATGTACCTTATCTGGTCTGCTCTCAGGGCCTGTGGACGAGTACCAGCTCCCCTTTGAGGAGGAGATTGGCCAGCACCCGTCTCTGGAGGACCTGCAGGATGTGGTTGTCCATAAGAAGATGAGGCCAATCCTGAAGGACTGCTGGCTTAAACATCCGGTAAGAATGTGCTGTTCAGCCTTTTGATGTGAATGAATCAGTGGGTTTTTGGTCATAGGTGTCAAACAAAGCAGCTGAAGATTTAAAAGACTTTTTGGTTCCTATTGCAAAAGCTCTGTTGTAGGCAAATAGGGGTAAGTGTTTAATCATGCTAATCAAATGTTGTAATCACTGCATTGATGTTCTGAATGAATGAATGAATGAATGAATGATTTTATTTATTTATTTAAATTGATGTGTCAATGTAGTACTGTTTCACTGATACATTGGAACTAAAAATGTGATACACGTATGTTTTTGTTTTTTTCATTTAGATTTTTTTTCCACTTTTTTTCAACTTATTTTTGGTTTTATTATTGTGCAGCCATTAGTGACATGGGCATTACATTTTTCCATTGCCTCATATTAGTATAATCATTAGGTAATGATCTTAGTTGTTGTCAGGTACTCACTAATCACTGTTTTATATTTTTAGGAAGTTTTATTTGCTAAATAAGGTAGAACATTAAAACAATCCAAAAAATTTAAATTACAACTGATATCTGCCACTATAAGATGTCAGTGACTTTATCAGACACAGAAATTCTCCATCTCACACTCTGTTTATTTTCTTCTGTCTGTCTGTCACTCTTCTCGGCTCAGGGTTTGGCTCAGCTGTGTGAGACGGTGGAGGAGTGCTGGGACCATGATGCTGAGGCTCGTCTGTCTGCAGGTTGTGTGGAGGAACGCATTGCAACCATCAGCAGGGCATCCAACCCCACCAACACTTCTACCTCTGAGTGCCTGGTTTCCATGATAACCTCGGACAGTGACTCAGAACTGCCTCCCAAAGAGTCCAGCACTTGACCCCCAACCACTGAACCAGGAACTTGACCACTGCACCATGGTTCTATTTCCATCACAACTGGAAGGACGTCTTCAGACCTCTCCAATAAATGTGAACTCTGCTGCTGTTCTGATCTTCATGTGTTTTCCTTTGGATATGGTGTGGTTTTTTTGGGACATGTCCGATCAGTTTTACCAGCCTCACACTACCTGTCCACTGTATTCCTCTCTCTGGAAAGCACAAAAACGCAACTGGAAATCTGACACCTCAAAGGGCATTCAGGTGACCACTTCTAAAGTGCTGTAGCATTAGCACACGTTACCTCATCTGTTTTTCATTGTATTTTAGGACTTTTTTAAGTGATTTTTTTTTTCTCTTTTTTTTTTTCTTTTCTAACTTTATCTGCCTTCACTCCACAAATACCTCCATCCAAGGGACTCCTGTGAAAACCACATTCCTCACCCGTCTTTACGTTGCCATGTTGGATTAGCCAGTGATTTGGCAAAATAGAGGGGGAAACTAAAGACTGTTACACAAATCTGACCTTCTGTTTGATGGAAAAAGCATACCTCTCTTTTTACTCAGTGATCTTTTTATATCTTTTTGTTTTCTAAGTGTCTGAAGTGTTTTATTGAAGAGTGGTATTTCAGAGACACTAGTTGTCTGAAACACTGGAATTGTAAGGCAGCCGGACTGTTTTGTTTTCCTTCAGTGTTAATATATCAGCGACTTAAATGTTCTTGTCTAGTTCAGCTTAGCACCACACCCCCCTCCCCCCCCACCCCCACTGGTCAGGCCAATTTCAACCGTTTATTTTATTTTTATTTTTTTTCCCCCAGAGGTTAGCGTTGGGTTCTAGTAATGGATTCCCTGATCTTCTGCTGTTGGTTTGAACACAAGTGACACATCAATTGTTTGTCACACAGAAGAATATTCCTTTGGAATAGTGGCCATGTCTACAGCAAATGTGATTTTTACTAGTGCACCCACATCATTAGCCCACTAGGGCAGGTCCTCTCAGAGCATACAGTTAAAGGTAAAGGTGTGGTTTGTGGTCAGGTGCTGTCTGTATAATGAGCAATAGCATTGACACATCAGGATAAATGAGGGTGCTTTTGTTTGTGATCTGTTACACTACTCAGGTATATGCTGTGTGTGTGTGCGCGTGCGTGTGCGTGTGTATGTGAGAATAGTCGTTAAACCTCACAAGTGTCTCGTGAGTATAGTTAGCTTTTAATCTCACAGCTCTTAGCAATAGACCTCAGCAGTAGGAATCTTCTCTGTATGCTCAGATTTCACCTCTGTGTTGTATGCAATGAGTCTGAAGTGTAGCAAAGACTGAATGTCCATCAAACTGCTGTGTACTCAGTGAAGGCTCTCTGCTCCTTCAAAAAGAACAGCCTTTTCTTTGAAATGAGTGGTCAGATGAGCGGTGTTGACTGATAATTGACCTCTCTGTGCCCTGCCCACAAAAGCACTCATTCATAGCAACTGTTGTGAAAACAAGCCTTACAGAATGCTGTACAGTTCCTGTTGAGCCTAATTAGTTTAAATTCACTACACAACAGAGTTTATTACTTTGAATGCTACACTAAGCTGGACTCATTATCCAAATTACAAGACAAAAATGAAACCCAGTGTATTCTGTTTATACTCTAAGTTTCCATATTTTCTCATTTGGTTGAATAGGTATTTTGCTGACTTCTTTGAAGTGTGTCAATTCTTGCAACAACAGCTACGAAAGAACACGTTTGTGGGCAGAGCATTGTTAGGCCAAAGGAAAGAATAGAGATGTTGAGTTTAGTCAAATAGAACAACTGCAACCTCATATATAAAGTGTACCGCAGTTTTTTCAACTATAATATTTTATTGTTTTTGTGGTAGAAATGTAATTTAATGTAAGGCTGCTTTTAAATGATTGAAACTTCTTTACCTTTTTTTTTTTTTTTTTAAGAAAATGCTGTGATTTTTTTTCTTTCTTTTTTTTCCCCCTTTTCATGTGCTCACAATGTACCCTACGTAAAGACAAGAGGTCTGTGATTTTGTGCATAATGAGTCGCCATGCAGTAGCAGTTAAGTTTTGTCGTGTTATTGTTACTTTTAATTCTATAAAAGGTGTAACCTACCTCATTTTAACCACTCTGGAATAATGGTGACCTTTTTTCCCCAAACCTTGTTTTCTCTTTCACCTGTGTTTTGATTGTATTTATGTGCTGTTTATATCTGTGTATACATTAGCATGGTCCTTATCTTCTACCTGAGCCAATTGGAGAAGCTTGACTAATACTCCTGTCAATTTCTACTGACTTCAGGGATTTCAGTTTGAATTTATGAAGTACCACAGTTGTATCTAGGCTTGTGCCAAATTCTTAAAAGTGTTAAACTGACCATGACGCAGGTCAGCAGCTATCAGGGCAATTGCATTCAGTTTCTTGGCCATTGAATTATTACACTCCAAGCTAAGAAATATGATACGAAATAATATGAACCTTCACCACATATAAAGTCATGAAGGATGCTACGCGAGACGAGCAGTTTTACTAAAGGTGTTTGTAATGTAACCTTTATGTGTGAACTTCCCCCAAATAATGTGCAAGTGAACTGGAAGACACCGGAAGCAAAGGCATTCTTGCAAAAATTTGTGTTTGTTTTTTTGTTTTTTGAATTTGTTGCTGCTTGTGTAATTCTGTTGTCTTGCTCTTTTTGGGTCATTTCACTTTGTTTTATGTTGGTACATTCAGTATTTCATTTAATTAAATACAGCTTATTTCTAAAAAAAAAAAAAAAAATGTCTTCAGTTGATTAACAGTTGCATTATTGTTCTCCTTTGACTTGCTCTTTCGGTGGCTCATTTTTAATACTGAATACAGTTGGCTTATAGATAATCCTCTTTACTTCTCTGATTAGTTTTGCTTTGTTGTCATTTTGGGGGCCTTGTATATTTAGAGGTATGTTTAAAACATGTATTATTGCAGAGCTCTCAGAAAAAAACAGCCAGTATAGGTGTTGGGAGGTTGTACATAATTTTTTGAAACAGTGAGATTAAACTGAGAACACTTCTGTCTATAACGCTGAGGCAGGTTAGGAGAAGAAGGCATAGCACTGAGAGAAAAGATGCGTTTTAAGTGGGTTTTGAAAGACGAAAGAGAGGAAAGCGAAAATTCTGAGGGACGGAGTTCCAAAGTTTGGGAGCCACAACACTGAAAGATCTACCACCCACTAAATATTGAGTACTTTAAGCAAGCCAGTAAATATAAATATGATAGGTGTCTATGAGTAGTTCGGGGGGGGGGGCACACACTATATGGACAGAAGTATTGAGATGCTTGACCATTACACCAACAGGGACTTTAATGACATTGCATTCAAATACATAGAATTTAATACGGAGTTGGCCCCCCTTGGCAGCTATAACAGCTTCCACTCTTCTTGGGAGGCTTTCCACAAGATTTTGGAGTTTCTGTGGGAATTTGTGTCCATTCATTCTGTAGA
>JBBPCZ010000042.1:33427029-33500114 GCA_037974445.1 Brycinus macrolepidotus
GTGTGTGTGTGTGTGTGTGTGTGTGTGTGTGTGTGTGTGTGTGTGTGTGTGTGTGTGTGTGTGTGTGTGTGCATGCACAGATGAGGATTCCTAGTTCAGAGAATTCATCTTTTATCATCTGGTTCTTTACTGCCTGTTTGGTTATTATTGTCTCTATATGGTATAAATGGCTTTTTTGGTACATAATTTTTGGTACAGTTCTTGTTTATGACAAATTGTTTTATTGTCATAATATTTCATACATGTTCCAGTTGAATACAACATCTGTTAGAGATTATCTTTCAACAGGAAAATAATTTTGTACTGTAAAAAAAAAAAGGAATAGCATCTATTGAACGTTGATGTACGCTAGCATCCAAAAGTTTGGAGTGATCAATCTTTTCAGTCATATAAAAGTAGAGTGCTGGTAGATAAATCTATAAAACTGTCCTTAAATAAGTTTACATAATTGCAAATAATTTGTAGAAAGCTGTGAAATAAATGAATACATTTTCAGATGTATGAACAGCTGTATATGATTCTAAAATAACTGAATGAAGTCATCATAAAACCAATATCCATAATACTCCATAATCTCTGGAGAGATCACTTGACAGAAAGTTCTATAAATAAAGAATATCATTTATCCTCGAATAACTTGTTGACAAAATACTCAGTTAACTAGGGTTTAAATTTGCATTGTTTGTAAGTTATTGTATATAAAATAACCAAAAAGTGATTCTTTTGAATACTAGAGTACCTCTAATGTCCCAATCCTTTCTTTCTCTTGTACTTTGTAGCTGAGTGTAAATACATTAAAAAGATCCCTTTCAGAATAAGTCAGCGTGGTTATGGGCAACGTCTGAAGAAATTAACTGCAGATTTATATAAAGGATTACAGAATATACAGTCCTTCTCACACAAGTGCATAAAATTGTACATGAGATTCAGGGTATTGCTTACAATGGTGTCTCAGTGCCTTCACGAAAGGCTCCTGAAGGACACCGTCACCAGGCTGAAAAAACCTAGGAGCAGGCACATATTGTAAAAAGTTCTTGATTACAGCCTGAATATTTTGTGCCAAACCTACATTAAACCCGTTCAGAAAACACTGGTTTTCCAAACAGATCCACAGGCCAAGATGCAGTAAAATGCCAATTCATTAATGAACTACTGGACAATATGATCTGGAGCATGACTGTTTTCCATTTTTAAATATAAGAAATATAGTTATAATGCATGAATGTCCATCTATGGAACAGAACTGTAAATATCAGTGTGTCTGCAACATTAGACACCCTCGTACAAAAGGAACATGCCTCAGTTAGGACAGCAGAGATTTCCAGTTTGTTGCTATGCTCATTAAAAAGGGCTGCTCAGTATACACAGTACTGTGCAAAAGTTTTAGGCACATGATGAAATGTTATTTAAAATCTATGTATCTGGGCGTCAGTATGCCGATGTGCTTGTTTAACCATTTCTGAACTTCTCATTATAGCCATTTATTATTTGTCTTTGATCCAATACCTGTTTTTTTTCTAATGAATGCTTCATTAAATCAGATATGCCGTTGATGGATTTCAGCACATCCGTGCGATGACACAGAGGAGACCTCCAGAACCAAATTTTGTCCTTCTAACTAGCTTCTTGCTACCTTTTTAAGACAAGAAATTCTTAATTTCAAGATGAATGTTCTTCATTTGGTAAGTTGCCCTGGACGTTTGTACAGTACTGTATGTCCTAAACATAGACAGTTTACTCTCCTTCTCACAGACCACCGTCAAGTTTATACAATTAGGACATTCTTCCCTCTAGTCCCAGACACCACCCAAATATATTTTGTAGCCTTATGGAAATATAATTTGTAATCCTCTGTATAAAATCTAACCATTTGGTGAGAAATATTATATATTGCAAATCTAAGTGTGAGGTAAATACTATCCATCCAGAGCCATCAAGTCTACAATCAGCAGTCAGTCTTGACCTTTACCTTTATAGTCTACTTATATGGTCGTGTACTTTGTTCGTTCTGCCAAATCATTTCTAATACACCCTGATGTTGCTTGCTGTTCATGATGGATGTCTTGAGCAAGGTGAAATTCTGATAGAAAAACGTATTTGAAAGTTCTATAATCCTTTGCATATTCCAACATAGCAAATGACATAATAATACAAAAGTTTGTCTTGACACTCTTCAAAATGTGACAACAAAATTCAAAAAGAAAAGTTCCTAAAGAAAGGTCTCTTCATAGGTCTCTACAGAGGTGCAAGGCTCAGAGGACTCAGGGTGCTTTGAGTCAGATAGCGGCACCTGGAACAAGTCACTGGGAGCCATGGTGATGGCTTCGTACGAAGGAGGAGAGGAGTGCAGAGACTCCTCGATTACTTCTTCCTCAGGGCCGTAATTCTCCTTAATCATACAAGCTATGAGCCCCTCCTTCTCTGGGGCATCCTCTATATCCAAGCTCTCCAGTTTTATATGTCGGTACAAGTAGGAAGCTTGCTTCATCTGCCGTTTGACTAGGTGCCTCCTGTAGGCACGCTGGATAACGGTGGCTGAGACTTCCTCCTGCTTACGCCGGAGCGTGGTAGTGATGGGCTCATGAGAAATCTTGGAAGGGTTGGTCATCATGAACTTGTCCTCCATCTGTTGCTTGAGGGCATCCATCTCGCCAGACTCACCCAGGACACGTTTGGTGAAGGCGAATAGGATGTCCAGACAGTGTATCCTATCTCCGCTCACCATGGGCAGGTCCATGGAGATCAGCTTAATCTTGTTGGGTTTGGCGATCCGCAAGGGCTCCGACAGCGCATCGGCGAAGTTGGACAACTTGGAGTACTCTATGAAGTGTGTGGCCTCCACATCAAACTTCTCCCACACCTCATAGAACATCTCAAAGTCGTCCTCACTGAGAGGTTCTGTGCTCTCCTCTGTGGCCACGCTGAAGTTCTCCAGGATGATGGCAATGTACATATTAACAACAATAAGAAAGGAGATGATTATGTAACTAACAAAAAAGGTAATCCCCACGGAAGGATTTCCACAGTTGCCCTTAGTGTTGGTCCCTGTGTTGATGATGACTGGGTTGCATTCCTCTGGTGAGTTGTTCAGAATAGGATCCAACAGGTTGTCCCAGCCAGCCGAAGTAGTTATCTGAAACAGGCATATCATGCTGTTCCCGAAGGTCTCAAAGTTGAACATGTCATCGATCCCACCCTGCTTCTTCACGTAGGCGAAGTTGGCCATGCCAAAAATGGCATAAATGAACATAACAAGAAACAGCAACAGGCCAATGTTGAACAGTGCTGGCAGTGACATCATTAAGGCAAAGAGTAACGTCCTTATTCCTTTGGCTCCGCGGATGAGTCTGAGGACTCGTCCTATTCTGGCCAGTCTGATCACTCGAAACAAGGTTGGAGACACAAAGTATTTCTCAATAATATCAGCCAAGACAATTCCTGCGTGGAGAAACAGAAGAAGGACCACATATCACATTTTTGAAAATTAAATTTAAAATAGTAATGCCCTTTAACTCAACATGATGCATCATGTTCTGTAAAATGAACCAGAAATTATTGGAGATAATACTTGAAGAACACGAGAAAGTACAGGCCTTTCATTCTGGTTTATGAATAGGCTTCACGACTTCATATTCATGAGTTTTCGCATAGTTACAGGGACAAAGGATATATTGTGCGATGTTCCAGGCCCAGAAGGGCATGGTGTTCTTCACATCGGTGTTTTCCTATATAATAATACCAAATACTCCTTTATTATGATCAGAAATAATTCAATGACCGATCCACATAGTTTTTTTCCCCCTTCCCATTGTTAGTTGTTGCTATTTCTAATGCTCTCCATGATGCTACCAATCTAGATTGGTGAGTCCAGGTACTTGTAGCCAGCCACAGCATCTTTAAGAGCTGAGTCTTGTGCAACATGGCAGGACACATGAATGTGCAGAAGAGTGCAGGCTAACATCAAGCTGAATCAACAGGGAAAGAAAGACTAAGCCAGGGATGCCCAGTCCTGCTGACCACACACTATGTACACTTTTGTGCTTTATCTTATTTACAACACCTGATTCAACTAACAGTGAAGCTCCTTGTGGGCTGGGTCAGATGTGTAAAGTACAGAAAATACAAAAATGTACAGAACATGGGGTCACAGTAACTGGGAACTCTTGGACTAAGCTATTCTTACCACCTAATGGGAGCAGCATAGTCAGTTGTGCTCCAGATGGATGTGGTATCACTGGAAGTTTGATCTCAACAGCAGTTTGCAGAGCTCATGGCCCAAGACATACGTTTGACACCCTGATATAAGAGTTACATAGCAATTCATTCACACTGTCTGTACCCACCAACAATGGACAGGATGACCACTACAAAGTCAAATACGTTCCAGCTAACGGTGAAGAAGTAGCAGCGGAGGGCAAAGATCTTGATGAGGCATTCAGTGGTAAAGATGATGATGAAAGCCAGGTTGATGTTGTTGAGGATGAACTCCATGCGTGCAGACTGCTCGTCCGTCTCCACCATCATGGTGATCATATTCAAGATGATGAGCATCAAGATTGTGATATCAAAGGCTTGTTTGGACACCAAGTCAAAGAAGAAGCCTTGCAGAATGTTCTAGGTGGACCAAAGAAGTGAATTAACAATTAAAGTTGAATAAGCTTAACTAACAAGCTAATGTGTTTGATGTGAATTTCTGTTTTACCGTTGGCCTTGGTATGGGTTTCTGTGGCTTTTTTGACCCCAGTTTTTTCATTGCATTGTAATATTTTTTCTGCTCCTCAGTCATAAAGATGTCCTGCCCACCTTGCAACAGCAAAAAGACATTAGACTTATTTTTCCATGAAAATATTTTAGTCATGAATAAATATTTTGCCAAAACAGTTACACACCTATCTTTCTCTTCTGCTGATTGAAGTTGTCAATGATGACACCGATGAATAGATTAAGGGTGAAGAATGATCCAAAAATGATGAAGATGACAAAGTACAAGTACATGTAGAGATTAATCTCTTTAATAGGCTGCTCTTCTACCTGTGATGCAAAGAACAACAGATGATTCCAAAGACTGCACTTTACTGTACATTATGTTTTTATAGAATATCTTTTCTACCTTTGATTTTTCCTTTAATGAACAATGCTTACCCCACGGGAATCCACAGCTGCATACATGATTTCCATCCAGCCTTTGAAAGTTGCCTGTGTAATAAAGACACACAATGTTAACCTGATCTAATTCCAAAACTGGACAAGAATGATCATTTTAACCTCAGAAAAAGTGTTGCATATGGAGAGGGCTTTTGGAAACAATAATGTTCTAAAATATCTTTTATATCAGGTCCTGTTATAAAGGTCCACACATCTACCTTCCCTTCATTTACCCCTCAGAAAGACAAGACACACCTAGGAGTCAGTATGAAACCAGTGAGATGCAGTCACCATGGGAAGCTATTGCCTTGGTAACAGGCAATTACATGCTTTTGTGAATGACTGAAAGCAGACTATTTCCAGAGGTAAATGATAGGTTTGGGACCAGAGATGAGGTGAGGTGACTCAGCAGAGCCAGGAGCACAGCTGCTTGACTACCTCACCAAATAATCAATAAGAGGTATTCTTTTAAAAGAAATACGACAAGGTCTGACTGTTAATTGATGAAAAGGAAATGTACAAGAACATGGATACATCAAAAGAGAGACAATTAGGGACTTACAACTTGCAAAAGCGAGAGGTAGCCAAGTCCCACATTGTCAAAGTTGACCTTCACTATGGTCCAGTAGAACTGAGTGTCATTCATGGCCTGGCAGTCAGACTTGTTGTTCACGATCGAGACGTTGTGGATGTAGCCCGTTCTGTTAACACACTTTCCAAACTTCCCAGCAAAAAGATTGACGCCCATGATGCTGAAGATAAGCCAGAAGATCAAGCACACCAGCAGGACGTTCATGATAGAGGGGATGGCTCCAATCAGCGCGTTCACCACCACCTCACCAACAGACCATAAAGTTAGATCATACACAGTTTAACAGCCAGCCATATTAGACCTTTCTACAAACCAGCAATACTAGACCAAACTAGTGAAGCAGCTACAAGAAAAAGCTCCCCAAACGTATAATTGCACCTTGTAAACAAGACAAGTGATAACCACATTACAGTGTTTGATCACGATGATCACGTTACAGATTATTTTTACAGCTAAACCTTTTCTCGGAACAATGCTAAGGTCAAACACTCCATTACATCCATCGTAACCTGATGGATGTAATTCAAAATGAGGGATTTTATAAACAATAACCGGTTGAGGATTAGGGCAACAATGAGCCCTGTGCCACGAAGGTGCTGCAGACATAGACATGATAGTGTCTTGGTGGTATACAGAGAGTTTCAATTCAATTCAGTTTCAATTTTCTCTCGGAAAAGTCAAGTCACTGAGACGTGTTCTTACTCGCATTCCTTCAAATCTGGACAGGGCTCTCAGGGGTCTGAGTGCTCTTAAGGTCCTCAAGGATTTGATAGCTCCAAAGTCTGAATAGCCCAGAGAGTTAGCCACCAAGCTAATCAACGACACCTGTAGGATGCAGAGAAGAGAAGCATAATTCAGTTTATAGTTACTCTATAGTTTTTGGTCTATTGTGTATTAGTTAATTTCTTTAATTTCTTAAATAGTCCTCCTTTTACACTGTTCTGACATCTGGTGTGACTGGGCTTCTAGACTGGAAAAAAAGGCCTGAGATTGGTAAGCTCTTTCCATTTACACTGAAAGCGGGTTAGGAAGAGTTTGTGTAGGTAAAAGGAAAGTTACACCATATAATTACTTAAAGAACATATTCTTGATCCAAGACCATGAGAACTCTATGCTCTGCATTTTTTGCGTTGTTTATGCTCTTACATACCTTACTGATAGTAAACAATGAATGTGTTTTAGCAAAATAAAAATCTGCAATCCATACAACTGTCAACCCTGGGACTATAAATTGTGGTTGCTTCAGAAACTAAAACAGATGCCATTACATTTTATTAAATCAGCAATTTAAAGTTCACCATGGAGAATCCCTGAACCCTTTCAATAAAAACACAGTACAATGATACAAAACACACAGAAATGTCTGAAATACATATACAACACATTGCGTAGATCCCCCTTATACCGTCAAAACAGGTCTGACCCACTGAGGCATAGACTCCATAAGACCTCCGAAGGAGTGCTATGGTATCTGGCACCTAGATTAGTATGTCCAGCACAACCCACAGATGCCTGACTGGATCTGGGGCATTTGGAGGCCAAGTCAGCAGTTTTAACTCTTTGCCATGTTCTTCAATCCATTCCTGAACAACTGTAGCATGTGGCAGAATGCATTATTCTGCTGAAAGAGGCGACTGCCATTAGGAAGTACCGTTGCCATGAGGGGATGTACTTGGTCTGGAACAATGTGTTGGTAGCTGGTACACATCAAAGAATTATCCACATGAATCCCAGGACCCAAGGTTTCCCAGGAGAGCATTGCCCAGAGCATCACACTGCCTCCACCGACATGCCTTCTTCCCATGGTGCGCTCAGTTGCCATCTCTTCCACTTGTAAGCGATGCATACGGCCGTCCACATGATGTGTGTTTTACAGCATTGATTTTTCAGCAATTTGTGCCATAGAAGCTCTTCTATGGGCTCGGGGCCACTGCATATTGGGAACAGTCCACACAAGGTGCCGGTTTGGAGATGCTCTGACCCAGACGTGTAGTTGTTACAGTTTGTCCCTTGTTGCTTAGATCCTTATGCTTGCCCATTTTTCCTGCTTCCAACACACAAATTTGAAAATGACTGTTCATTTGTGGCCTAATATATCCCACAGATGCAACTGTAACAAAATAATCAGCGATACTCACTTCACCTGGTTTTAATGTTATGGCTGATCGGTGTAAATGGCATTATCCGTGACATTAACAACTCATAGCAGTGAGGCACATTTTCAGAAGTTAAGCAAGTATATTGAAGTGTATTGAACAGCAGTTTTTATATCTGCAATGCTTGTGTTTAACACAGTTGATTAGCTGCATGTGAACTTTGAGTGGTAACAGCCCTTTGAAAGCCAACATGAAGGAGTCAAAGGATCAGAGAGTCATGTACTAAAAGTGATTTTACTGTAGCATACTGCAGCATCTGATTGGCACCCTACTGCATGTATGCAAAAAAAAAAAAGATTGGGACTTGGTATCGTCAGATAATCAGAATTAAACTCAATTAAGAGTAGGATGGCGCATCATAGACTTTGATATAGACTGCTGATACAAACCAGAAGTGGGTATGACTTAAACCAGAAATTATTATAAAGTGTTGGATGTGACTGATTGCTTTGTAAATTTTGAACTCATTTTTTTCGATACTCTAGTCAGTACCACAAAGGTATTCATTTTAAAACCCAGCCCTAATCAGGAGCTAAGATACACCAGATGGGGACATTTACTTTACTTGTTATACTGCATATGATAAGTCAACATTGATCATTGTAAATTAAGAGATATAACAGTTTCTACTGAAAAGCAATGTGGTCAGAGCTGGCAACATAAATGGTTGAACACTGTAGAGCCAATACTTATGTGTTTTGGGACATTCTACAGGAACACGCTTGTTGGGACGTTTAAATTTCGTAAATTGGGATGCTCAATTTATAATTTGGTTTGTTTCAAGGAATAAACTTCCACTCTATTCTACATTCAAAGCAGACAGAACAGTATGGTATTCCACTGTCGAATGACCCGTTGTTGATGGCTGTGGCTGGATATGGCATGAGGTCTGTGAGCAACTAATGAAATGACATGAGGACAAACCAAGACAAGTATGCACATATATACACTTTCACCAGTGTACATACCTGCATATTCAACTATATATGCATTTCAATATGCATATATATTAAATAGAGTGAGGTTTTATAAAGAATTGTTGATTTTAAAAAAGGTCAAATAATCTCAGCCAAATTAGCTTTAGTTTTTTTTTGTGGTGCCCAAATAGTATCCTGAATGCCAAAATAGGATACTGCATGATAATTTCTTTTAACCTTTATATTAGTCCCAAGAATCGTTGGTTCTTTATAAAAGAAAGTATTTTATGAATTTTGTTCAGTGTATCTAAAGAGGATTCGTACAGTGTTTTTTTTTGCTCATCACCCTGAACAGTGTGTGGCTCTATCAAAATACAACCAGTAACAAAACAAAGAGTATAATACAATTACATAAAACTCAGAACTTCATAAAAGTTATTAATTACTCTCTGTTACAAAACAATACCTAATATCTTGTCTTTTAGTAAGCATGATAGACTAAGATAAACTTATGAGATCCTTTGCAACCCAAACCTCACATGCTAAAACTAAATCCAGTGCTCTAAAGTGAGTCTGTAAACCTGTAGTGAAAAGTTGCTAACAGATAAAATGTAAAAACACTGTCTAGTTTCTCGTGCTAAATCTTCTGCCGAGAAACCTTTCAGTCGATGGGTGCATTTTCATCTGATATAAAAGCCAAGGTCCTGCAATGTAACCACATCAATGTTACTAAATCTGTAAAACTACACACTTTCAGTGAAAATAAAATGCAGGTTCAGATTTTTCCTAAGAGGGAGAGAGAGAAACGGAGAGACAGTGGCATTTATATCTTGAAGTGGAACGAGTGAAGCAGAAAAGCAGTCGTGATGCAGATGTGACGGCTTATCTTGAGCGTTTACTCACCTCGGACCTATGAACTTACCCTATCATTAGAGGTGTGTGTGGAGATCTGTATGGGGTCAGATGGACAGGTGAGACCAGGAGAAACAAAGTGAGGGCTTGTGCATGCAAATCAAATGCGCTAGTTCTCACTTGCAATAGCCTTGGTGAGCGTGTGTGTGTGTGTACTGGTGTGTGTTGTGGCCATCATCATAAATAATTAGTATTTAGTGGTAAAAAAAAAAGGCTTACCAGCTTATCAGTCTTAGCTGGACCATTTTTACAGTGAATCAGTACCCAGGAACATCAACAGTGTAAAACATGAGTTTAGATACACTCTGATTAATCTTATCTTAACAGTTTTGATGTAGAATATACACCACCCTAATATCTGCCCCGAAGTGTCCACCTGAACCGAACTGATCTTCATACAAGTTACTTACACGTCGTCACCTAGAGAGACCTCCAGTGACAAGCTTCTTCTCTACCTTCATTAACACCTTTATATTTCCTGCACAATGACACCTTGAACGGCAAGTTTACTATGCAGTTATTAGTGTGACTGGCATCCAAGGCTGTGCGCTTGTATATAACTTTGTGATCGGTCGATCGGGGCCAAGCACTGATCATTTAAAAAATCAATTTTTGTGGTCAAGTCGGCTCTGTAATATATAGGGAGAGAGAGGGTGGTCGAGTTGCCTTCAAAATGTGTGTCGGAGAGAGAGTTTGTGTTGTCACGGACATGGCAGCCCCAAAGCAACAAAAAAAAGCGGAGAAACAAAAACACGGAGCTAAACGCACAGCAGACTCATAAACAGATTTCAAGACACTAAAGCTAAGGTCAGTTTAAAAATAGACGTGTGTCACTGTTTGTTGTGATTTAGCTGAAAAGAATCGCCCTATAAACACGGCTAAGTGCACTTTCAGCCGTCCTTACCCATAAATGGCTTAGTAAGAAGCATCATGTTCATGCCCCCTCGGTGATGCAGCGGTAGAGTGCTGGCCCCTGAATCAGAAGATTGCCAGTTCATGGTACGAATAGACCATTTTTTTAAAACAAACTTTTTGCCCATAAAACCAATGTTTGGGTGTCTCCAAACTCTGCTTTTATAGCAACAATTTTCTCGGAAATGCATCTAGTTATTCTTAAGACTTATTATTCAGTAATTACTAGGGCTTGCGCAAATAGTCTGAATACTAGTTAGTTATTCATTAGTTAGCTAGTTAGTAAGTCAGGTTGTTAGTTATTAATTTATTATATTGATGCTAGTTTCTCTATTTAGTATTTTGAGGCATCTTTTTTAAGCCACAAAAAATGTGGCCTTAATGACAATACATTTCAGCAAAGGCCTTTAGATACACTGATTGTTAAATTATAGAACATTTAGAATAGAAATTTATTCAAGCTGTTTTTTCCAGCAGGCATCCATGTCACCAATATTCAGAGTGCAACAAACTGCATTGCTTTCCATTCATTCATTCATTCTCTGTAACCGCCTAATCCTTACTAGGGTGTGGGTACCTGGAGCCTATCCCGGGGTCTACAGGCGCAAGGCAGGGACACACACACAGGACCCAGATTTGAACCCACAACCCTGGAGATGTGAGGCAACAGTGCTACCCACTACACCACCGTGGGGCCTGCTTTGTTTTCCAAGAGCCAAATAAAGCTAAAAGAGCAGAGACACCTAAAACCCATATGTGAGAACATTTTAAATGGCCAGACAATAAGAAAAATGCGTCGCACAAAATTCACACTGCCTCTGACTCAGCTGTGTCATATAACTGATTCAGGCAGGAATATCAGCCCAATTTTTCCATTTCGTTTTTTAATTAAACAGTGTTACTGCATATGTCTGCTGTCAGAGTAGCCCACATACACCATCAGTATAGTGCTGGGGCTGCTTTGCAACTAACAGGTCACCACATATTTTACTACATGTTTTGGTAAATAATGATTTTAAATATATTTTATTGTAGGCGATAGAGGTTGTGAGATTGTGAGTGTGTGATTTGATTGGATCTATGTTTCACTTGCGCTTAAGTAAATAAAAACAAATAAAGTGGCACCTTATAGTCACACGTGAACACACCACAGCACAGCACACAGTGTGAACAACTTTCTCTGCATTTAACCTAATCACCAAGTGAAGCAGTGGGCTGCCATCAACATGGCGCCCAGGAAGCAGTGTGTGTGGGGACAGTATTTGCTCATGGGTACCTCAGTGGTGCCACTAGCAGTTCTGGGATTCGAACCCTTGACGTTCTGATCGCGAGAGCAACTCCCTAACCACCAGGCCACCAGGTGCCCCTAGACTCAATGTCTAAAAACTGTGACAGGTCAGAAGGACTTCTCACGGTACTGTAAATTCAAAGCCTGTAAAACGTCGCTTGGGCCATCCCTAACTTATCGAATTTATCCGCAACTATGTACTTGTTGAAATGTGGGGCCACGGATGGGTCCTTGCTTAAAGGGTTAATGTGAAGGCTTTTGACTTTAAACAAAAAAAACTGTTCCCAGCTGCTCACAAAGAGACAGCCAACAGGCAGCCAACCTTAACACAGTGAAATCAGAGCAGTAGATTCAGAGCAGTAAGGCTGTAAGGCTGTAAACTCACATCCACGATCAGGAAATCCAACCAGCACCAGTAGTTTGTGAAGTACTTCTTAAAGCCATACGCAATCCACTTGAGGAACATCTCCAGCACAAAGATATAAGTGAAGACCTTGTCAGCATACTCCAGGACCACTTTCACCACTTTTCTCTGTTCAATATATATGTCTTCAAAAGCCTGAAAAAGATGAATGAACAATCACTAATCATTATTAAATTGAGCAGTGATTCAGTTTTATTAGCCTCCTTTCTACACAGCTACAGTATTTTTACAATTAGTATAGAGTGATAAGCTGGGATGCAGTATATTTAGCAAGGGAATTTTTTTTGGACATGTCTCCCACAGAATGTGATAAGACTGGGCAACTTTGTATAGACATAAGCTAGCAGATGCCCACACATGAGAGAGAGAGGGAGGGCCATCAGAAAGAACATGCCCAGTTGTGTTCTTTTGGACTCCTGGCAACAAATTGTCATAGTATCGTTGAGGATCTAATCGTATTACAATTGCTCTAGACTCTTACACAGATACATCACTCCGTGTGCTGACAATGTAACCCTCTACCTCCAGTTTTTATTTTTCATTCACTTACAGTGAATTTTGTCAAAAAAAGGGATTCATTAGAAGAGGAACAGGAGATATTTGATGAAAAGTAGTTTTGCTTAAAGAAGAAAACATCATTTACAATTTTAGAACAGTTTTGTCATGGTTTGACATTGACATGGTATGAAACAAATGGAAAAAGTTCTCACTGGAACCCACTGATGCAAATCCAATGCAATTGGACTCATAATTCATTATTCACTACTTGTTTTGAAAATACTTCTATTTATAAACTTATGTTTTTGTTATTTCATGTACTTGCAGTGCAAATATCCACTTCAAACTTACACAATTCATTCTTTTGACTTTGTACTTCTACATATGAACATAAAAGTATGTAAAAGTTTATAAACATAAAAATATGCTTAAAATAAAATTGACAGAGAAAAATAATGTTTAGACTTTAATGATATATACGTTTATGTAAAGTTCTACATATTTTGCTGAAAAATATTTAAATATATTCTTGTGCAAAATGCAGCTTGTTTCAGTTTAAAAAAATGCTGCTATTGGTTGGGAAAATTTAGTGCAACACAAGAAGCAATCAAGGTGAAAGTGAAGGAGCTTTGAAGGACAACTAATTGTTTACACCCCATACCAAATTCCTCTGCTAAAAAAATGAAGTACAGCGCTGCATGTCTAAAATTTGAAGGTTTTAAAGATTTTATCTCGTCAAGAACAGGAAGAAGACGGACGTTTCAGACAATGACCCCATACATGCAATCAAAATAATAAAGATTGATTTTTAAAATAGGTAATGGTGCTTGCATGCCCTAGCCAAGACCCTTGGGGTCCTGAGGATAGTTTGGCATAAAGAATGGGTCAGAACTGATTAACAATGCTGCAAAAAGCCTATATATTCACTTGTTTGTAAATACGAAGTGGGTATATACATTGGAAAAACAAAAGTATCTGCAAACTTGTTTCCCCTCTCTGTTCCCCTCTAGATTTTATAAAGTTAACTGTGTGTAGAGATTTGCGAGCAGCCTTTTACCAGAGCCCCACTGCTAAGCAGGATCATGAAGATGATGAAGGTCTCGAACCAGCTGTGCTCCACAATCTGGTAGCAGGTCTTCCTTAGCCTCCACCAGATCAGGCCCAGTCCTTGTGTGGTGTTGATGTGATAGCACTCACAGCGACGCACACAGACTGCACAAGGTGAGATTATGACTATTAGATTCAGCAACCGAAAAATAATGTGAAGGAAACTAGCCAACAAACACAGTCAGATCAAGGACATTTGGAGTACGGGCCCATGTCCTCACATACTCATTTGTTATCTTATGTCATAAGACCTGGATTTGGGTCAAGCGCTTTGAAGTGACAACAGCACATAGAGTGACCTAAATCTAGGGAGGCCATTTTGTCAAATATGATCTAAAACAGTGGTTACCCACCCTTTCTCAGGACTTCAGCTTTTTATACAGTTTAAACTCTGATTCACCAGATTTAATCCATCCCAGAAGAACTTAATTATCAGGTGCTTCTCCAATGTTTAAGCAAGTGTAGGGAAAAATCATATTTATAGCTTTCCTCTTAACCCAAATATAGTTGATCCTGTTTAAGTTAGGTCATCTCAAATAAGTAAGAAACCTGGAAAAGGTGACATTCCACTGAAATATGGTTTTCATTTGAACATTATCATTTACTCACACTCAGGAAGACACTCTTCTGGCTCCATTGTATCCTCAGCCAACAAAGAGCATTCATCTTCTTCCCCTGGTTTCCTCAGGTCCACAGTGCTTCCTTCTGACAAGCTGACCACCTCCTGAATGAGATGACAGGCTGTTTTTCAGTTCTATTCTCCACAATATGAATAGCCACCAAGCACTAAATATGACTCTTATTGGCTAAGAAGCGCTGATCGACTCAGTTAACAGCGACCATGCAGAGGAAGCATTCATGCTTTTCTCTAATCCCCAATAAACCTATCATCATCCACACAGGAAATCACAAATCCTTGCAATATATGCAAGAGATGGCCGATAGTGTTTATACACCATATAGGATTAAAGCACGTTTCCTTTTATACAGTGTGGTAGACTGGACTGCCATAAATGTTACTGGCCTGTGGCATTATTTAAGATGATTAGTGAGTAACACAAACCACAGTCTGTGAGTATGAACTGTTACTGTCTCTGACAGAGCTCAGGCTGAGGCTGTATTGCCACCAGCCCTGCCATCTTAATGCAATTTTGAAGAGATTTCCCGCGGGTGGTAATGGCAGCATATTTCAAATGATTTACCAGGATTACTGGCCCGAAGGTGCCGGCAAAATCCAATAATGTCAGCTCTGTAATCCTACATTAAGAAGCCAGTGAGCTTTTTGTATGTGTGAGGGGGGGTGTAAGTGTGAGAATGATAGACATTTAGTTAATATTACAATGAATATACCAGTTCTGTTAACAGCTGCAACTGTAGGCACTCTCTTTCAGCAGGACTTTCTGTTGGAACCTCAGGCATGATAGAAGAAGCTTATATACACTTTTATAAGTTAAGAAAGAATAGAAAGCAAAGCAGAGCATTTGTGTTTAAACTTAACATTAAACAGAACTCTCAGAAATATGACAGAAGACTGAAATGACTTAAAGATTTAGCATTCTTTGCTGTTATAACGCACTTATAAATACACAAGCCCTTGCTAAATCAGTCTAGTCATTTGCCCTTCAAGGAACTTCCCAATGCCACCCGTTCCAGTTCATTCCAAAGGTGTTGGATGGGGTTGAGGTCGGGGCTCTGTGCGGGTCAGTCAAGCTCTTCCACACTGAACTCATCCAACCATGTCTTTATGGAGCTTGTTTTGTGCACTGGGGCACAGTCATGCTGGAATAGAAAAGGTTCTTCCCCAAAAACTTGGAACCATGGTGCTGTCCAAAATGTCTTGGTCTGCTGAAGCATTAAGACTGCCCTTCACTGAAGGTAAGGGACTTAGCCCAAACTTTGAAAAACAGGTGTGTACCAATACTTTTGTCCATATAGTGTATGTTAGATGAGGGTTGAAGGACCAAGAGAACGGAAGTGTTAACTTCAGTAGGAGAATCTGCCCAGAAATCATTGTAATCGGAGGAAAGTCAGACCAAATCCCCCAAAACTGGTTCAAAAAGCCATAATCCATAGCAATATAATACTTATCTTAAATTCAATTTTATGTAGCAAACTCCTACAAACTGTATGATGCACCTTGAACTGTTGGTACTCATTATCGTTGTTTTGGACAATCGAGCATCCTGAATCAGAGCAAACGCGCACAGAGAGACAAAAGAGTGCAAAGAAAGAAAACAGTACTCTCAAGAGGGCACACTAACAGACCTCTGATTTTTCAACAAATGAACAGTATTTAAATCCTATTCTCATATCATATAAAATCATATTATACTCTCAAAAATCATTAAAAAGGTGTATAACTATGAATAAACATGGATGAAACGGATCTCTTAAGGTCCTCTGAAAACACGCTAACATAAAATAAAGCACTGGATACTCACTTATTTTATAAACTTTGCAAGCATATGCTAGCTGTGAATTTTAGCTGTAGCCTACATGTAAAAATGAAAACTTTTAAGTAGCCTTTTTTTACCCACCCAGTAATAATCCATTTTGCTTAGTGAAGACACTCCAAAACTGAAATGAACTGAACTGAAAATGACCCGCAGGCCCGAGGCCGAAGGAATACTCCCAAAATCATGTCTGTGTAACAGTCTCTAAGCATTCGACTGCAAAGGGTTTACAACCAAGTGCTAAATTTGACACTTTTATTTAAGATTAGGTTAACTGGCAATTCTTCTTGTTGTCTTGAAATTAGAGTCTGTATAAAAACAGATATGATTCCTATGTGGGTCACCCAAATGTACTACCCTATAATCAAATGTGACATTCAGCACTTATAACCATTGTTTAATTTCAAATCTTGTCCTGGATGTCCTAGAATGCTGAGCCAAAACAAAAACAATGTCACTATCCAGTTACTTATGGAGTGTGAGAGGTCTGAGATTGCTCTCTTTGACAGTGCTGCTGTTTGTGAGCAATGTGATCATTACGAAAGAGACCAGCCTGCTGGGCATTAAGATTACACAACTGGTCACATGGGGCACTGGGCACACCCCTCTGAGGGCCACCCTGTCTGTCAATCAGATCTTTATATTACTGTAAATTACAGTAGTTTACTCTCTAAAACTGTTGCTTTTACTTCTTGCATAAAACTGTACAGGACTTACTGTCCAATACTGAACAATAGAGAAGTTCAGTGTCTGACTGGAAAATCAAACCAGCTACAAAGATTTTAATGCTTTATCTATGGCCTTTAAACTAATAACATATTAACCACATACAATTCCAAAAGAACATACCCCCTACAACAGATGGCAACTCTTGCATGCAATTTTAGTTGGATATTAAATTGGATTATTGTAACATCCATTAATGCTGAAAAGCAAAGGCCTTTATAGTTAATGTCTGTCTCAGGACACCCTAAATATCATCTAACTCTCACCCTGCCCCATCATCTCTGTACATGTCCACCCAGCTGAAAATGTATTACAAGTAATGTGTCAGCATTGCATTGTAAGTCATTTATACACACTAAGATACATTTCTAATACAATATTCAAATCAAAATCTCTGTAAGGCTCTTGGTCTTTGGCTACTTGAGCAGACATATTTCTCATCTCTTATGTAAGGGTGACTGTGCTGCAGCTAGGATCACCTTGTCTGTGGTGCAGCTTAACAGCTTATGAATCCGGAACAGCTTCCGCGCATCCAAGGCCTTTACACGACTCCCTCCCCTCTCTTCTCTGGCACACACACAGCAATCTGCCCTTTCACACATGCCACATCATCCCATTGACCTGTGAACCCTGTCTGTCATTTGAGGGGCAGAGCTCGCCTCCAGTCAGAATGAGGATAAGGATGAAATTGTGTACAGAGGGAAAAAAAAAAAAAAAAAAAAAAAGTAAAGAAACATGTCTATCATGTTCCTTATGTCTATCATTGTCAGTTGTGTTTTCACAAGACAAAAGTATAAAAACACCCTGCCAAAACTCTTTTTTTTTTTTTTAAAAAGCAAAAAAAACTATTTTATGGAATTTTCCCCTTACCTCAAATCAGCCAAGACATATTAGTTGTCTAAAATGTGCTTCTTTAGGTTTTCAATGGAGCTATAAGGTTAATGTAGGTAAATAATAAAGCAAATGAAGCTAAGTATCAGCTACAAATGACCATCATGCAGACTACATACCTGTGTGATATCAATAAAAGTGGACAAAACTCCAACAAGCTGCCACAGTTATTACCTTTGTGACATATTTTTGTCAGACATCACATAAAAAATCTATTTTTGAACAACCCAATGCTAACTCAGTAGGGTACAACCTTTTACGCAACTAACTACATTAACCAACAGTGCCAACTTGACCGACTGAATACATTTGGGTAAAGAAGGAAATTGTATACATTCGAAGTAATTCTTCAAGGCCACTCTTAAAAAAATCAACTAAAAAGAACTAATGAAGTAATCTAGCAAATTCTCACCGGTTTGTTTTCTTCATCTTCTGATGTCTCAGTGTCCTCCTCCTCTTCTTCCTCAAGGAACTCCACATCTGATTCTCCAGGAGCTATGGGAACGCATATGGTTAAATTGGGATTGGTCATGTAGCTGTCCTCTCCTTCCGGAATAATATACTTCTCTCCATAGCGCCCAATTCTCCCAATGGTGCCATTGCATTCAGTGTGGTTAGTGCTAGGAGCCTTTATGGCTATTTGGGCCTCCTTGGCCTTTTGCTTCCGCTTGGCCAAGTTGCCACTGAAGAGGTCCTTGCTGAAGCCCATCAGCCAGGTGAGGCCGGCATGGATTCGTGCAACGGCAATCTGCAGGTTGTTCATTTCACCATCCTCCTCTGGAGCTGACAGGTTGTCTGAACTGAAGGAGCTCAGTAACAAAGCCAGGAACAAGTTCAGCACCTGTCAGAATCAAAGTCAGAGAGTGTGTCAGTGTTTCCGCTGGTAACATTTCTCCGTGACAGCTCGCCACACCTAAATCTTCCAACATATACCGATCGCCCTCTCCATCAACAAAACGAAATCGGTTGCCATCTCCCATCCCCAGTTTGACAGGTGTTTGATATTGCCCACAAAAAGGGCCCACCCCTTCCCTGGCTGACAAATTTAATCAGTACAATGCTAATTGGTAGGGTATATGCTTCCATTACTTATTAGCTACATAACCCACATATCTCCAGTGCAATACAACAGAAAACATTCGACACCAAGCAGGTCTTGTCTGATCCACTGAGGTCTCCTCCAAACTATTCTTCTAAGATTTAACACGCATTCATTAACAGCAAACCATGCATAACAATTTGAAACTCTATATAAAAAAAACACAGGTGACAATATTGTTGCTTAATGTTGCATCAGTCCATGTAGGAAAAGAAATAATAATGTAATCACTCTATATGCCTGGTAAACATGCTTGTTAACAACACAGATGATCTGCCAACAATGCAGACGTTACGATCATGTAAGCACAAGCACAGGCCTGCTGCGAGCCGCGTGTGTTTACCAGCTACATCAATAAATGAACCCATGCCAGCACAAGTTCCACGAAATGGTAGCCCATACAAGCCAAGCTCAGAACTGAGAATGTTATGCATTTAATATTGTATTTAAGCTGGTGTCCAAAGAGCTAGTCTATGAGTCAGCATGGGCCTGATTAGTGACTGATGCCCTTTGACCTCTGACATGGCTAGAGTAATCCCCAAGGGAAATGGGAGTGTGCCAGAGGAGTGATTCAGAAACAAGTAGTCCTGTCAAAAGCTCTATGGCATCTATTATCAGTAACATAATAATATTATGAGCAGTCTGGCTAAATCAACACTATTTCTCTACTTTTCAATCAATGTCACATTTTTATTTATAGAAGAGGATATCTGAATTTAATGAAAAGTTAACATTGTGCGATCAGTCTTGTTTTTGCAGAAAGACCTTTTTGGACACTGGAGCTATCAAGTGAAGACATTTTAAATGCAGAACTGAATCTGTTGATACAGAATGTAAATCACATGTAAAAGTACAGTTAGCTCCACAACTACTGGCACCCTTGGTAATGAGGAGTAGAAATGTATTGGAAAGGTAACAAAACCAAATTTATGTCACAATTATCAGAACCCTTAGACATTCTCATTAATAAAATGTAACTGAAGTATTTTCCCCATTTATGTTTTACTTTTAGGCATCATGAACACTATGTGTCCTGTTTCACTGCAGTGTTAATATAAGGTGACACAGAGGCCAAAGTTCTTTAGTCCATTATTAACACAGACAAATGAAATGACACAAACATGAGGCTATAGTGGCTATAAAGAAGCTACATGCCTGGAAATGACCATATACACTGTTAGGACAATACTTCAGAAGTTTATAACAACCAGAGCTGTAGTGAATCATTTTGTAGTGAGGAATCATTTGTCTCACAGCAGGTAGTTCTCACTTAAATAATAGGTAGAGAGTGTGTGAGAAAGTTTTACTGCAGAACCAGTCAACCTCTATAGTTTGTGGCATTTTGAATGCTATTTGATGTAGCAAAGCCTGTTAACACTTAATTTTACGTTTTTCTTTTTTACTATTTATAACAACTCAGATCCATTTAAGCAAAATTTGTTTAACAATTAGTAAAAAATTAGTAAATGTATTTTGTACATGTTATTTGTGATAATATTGTCAGTTTGGAAGAACATTTTGTTTCAATAAAATGATGGAAATAAAATATCTGATTAACCGATTAATCGAAGAAATAATCTACAGATTAACTGATTATCAGAATAGTTGTTAGTTGCAACGCTAGTTGGATCTTCTAGCCAGAATACTTCTCATCCCAGTCATCTGACTTGAGAGATCCTGTTTGGAGGAGTGGTCTCAGACTACTTGCCCTGTATCATACAGGGTACTACAGACGAAAGCTACACAAAGCACTATTTACCGAAAAAAATATATTTAAGGTGTGAAATCGTGCTAATTTACCACAAAGACATTTTAATGACCTTTTTAACCCATATTTACCAAGGATGCCAATAGTTATGGAGCTCGCTGTAATTAATTATATTACTAACTAAAATGATATAATTGAATGACTCTGTTACTGTATGTTCAAAAGAACAACAATAGTCCAACTCTAGACTTCTAAGGGTTAAATCACTAACCAGAGAATATCTCTTCATGACTGTTGTATCATTTTAGAGGGATTGAGGGGCTGCCCAACCATTCACCTTCATGCAACCTGCAATCCTTGCAATATCAGAGATTGTTTTCTGAGAAGGTTTGGTTCAATCAGTAAGAGCACTGTGGCTGTTTTGCAACAACAAAAACACTCATCACTCACATTTGTTAGAGAGTTCAATGACTTCTAATACTATTATAATATTAGAATTTTGAGGCCAATTATGAACAACACATCTGATTCTCCAGTTGGTTGCTGCACGCTTGTAGTCAATGCTGTTGCCTAAAACTCAAAGCCAGCTAAATGAGACTACAACAGTTTCAGAAGCTTCAGTAGTGCAAAACATAGCACTGTTAATGTCTTATCTACTATACTCAGAATAATGGGGAAAAAACGAACAACCCACTACATATTCAACAATGTGTCTAAATTAGCAACACATTTTCTTGTTGCATCTATATCTGCTTCCCAAACATTTACACTTAGTTATATAAGCGATAAGATATATAAGATACTGTTTGTTTAGAGTGGTTATTGTTCAGTCAGTGTAAATATAAACTGTATGAAAACACTGCTGCTATGGGAATCTTGTCACATGCTTAAATTGTCAGGGTACTGTATATGTCATCTGCTTCTCTATGTAAGGTTCTTGAGCTGCTCTGCTTGTAGGTTTTTAAGTTGTGCTGGGAAGATGACCTGGGAGGATAATTTCAGTACATCAGTGAAGTTTATATAACATAGAGATGAATGGCATTCAGTAGATTGCAGATTGAGACACGATAAGGTGATAGTTTTCAAAATAATTTTTTTTTTTTTAAAAATACAAAAAAAAACCAACAAACTTATTTTTGGTGTAAAAACACATAAAGCACTTAAAATAGAAAAAAAATACTCAGAGCATTGCATTTTCTCATCCGACCATCAACATTTAGTCTGAGTAGGCGCCGATGGTCTAAGTGGGATAAGTGCTCTTGACATCAGTCATTGTACTCGAGTGACGTTGATGCTGTGGAGAGCCACTCACAAAACTGGAACAAAGCATGAAAAATGGTTCCACTTCTCTATAATGACAGCAGTTAGTGTCATGTTTTACAAACCTATGTAATGCTAAAGTATGACTTGAAGTCACTGCATACTGAATATAGTGAGGGTATTAAGATAAGACACTTCTATTCTTATTTTAAGATAAACCTTTATTAGTCCCACAAGTGGGAAATTTGCAGTGTTACGGCAGGAAGTGGACAGAACAAAGTTAAGAGCAGCAGACATTTGGTATATACTTCTGCTGCACAGATCCACTTTACACTGAAAAACTAAACAAAGATATGTTTAAACGATAAGAAGAAAACTATTCAGCCCCCACAAACTGTTGACATTAGTACTTTGCTTCAAAGCTGTTGCAAATACAGCTTCAAGACATCTATGATAAAAAGTAAATCCTTTTTTGCAGCATTGTGATTCAACTTTGACCCATTCCATCTGGCAAACTTCTTTAAGGTTATGAGGGTCCCTCTGGTGGACTCTCTATTTCAAAATCCTCTGTAAATCAAGGGATTTGCTAGGTCTTGCAAGTACCTTCACCTACTTTGTCTGACAGCCTTATGTTATTTTGGTTGTTAGTTTGGGGTCATTTTCTAGTTGAATTGTCCATCTTCTACTCAGATTCAGTTTCTTGGCCAATGAACTTAAATTCCCTGTTGTTCAGAAAGAGTTCTGATTTGTCTTAATGCTTTAATGCAAATGTAAGCAGAGGCATTTTTTGTGTGAGATGAAGGAACAGAGATGATTGCTGTGCAGTTTATTGCTTGTTGTTCTCTGTGCAAATGTGAAATTTTGCATGGTGAAGATGTCCAGGGACAATTACTCATGTCTCCATGAACTTTCCACTTCCCAAATATTATCGAACCAGATGTTAAAAATTTTGGAAACACTTCACTGAAGGTCAGAATTAATAAGGTTACAAGACACATGCATAAACTTTTCAACTACTGACAAAAACCTACATAAACATTCATAAAGACGTATTCCAACAAGTGTCATCATTTTTGAGGTGAAATGACAATTTATTAAAAGAGTCTTTATGAAAACTGAGACTTATTGGAACAAGCCTTTATAAATGTTTATGCAGGTTCATTTCAGTTCTCACGGCGTCATGAAGAGTTATGAATACTGGCGTAAAGTGAAGTGTTACCGAGATTTTTTCCATGCTTCAGTAGCTTTTCCCTTTCAAAAGTTGATAAATGATGTTGACTGTAAGAACTTTAGGAAGCTCCTTCAACATGATTGCTACTTACTATGTGAAATCTTCCTAACCAGAGGCAACGTCTTTTATGACACCAGAAGCCATGTATAATTTTGTAGAGGAGATATGCATACAAAGAACAAAGATATGTTTCCCTCACGTTTCCCTCACTGTATTGAACTGATGGAGACGTGGGTGGCTGATCAATTGTGAATTGTGTAGCAGCAAATGGGCTACACTCAGTTATTGTGTACCTGCAAATAGCACCCTGCGTGGTAGGTGTTTCTGATAAAATGGCCAATGGGTCAAGCTATAAGGTAGGTGTACCCAGTAAACCGACAAAAGGGTACAGCACCTGTCAGAAGTTGAAGTTTGACCACTTGCATTTATTTTGTAATCAAATAGTATGCAAAACTTGCATAAAGGCTGAAGACAGCTCTAATGAGTTTTCAGCAGTTTAAAACGTTTTAGGTCACTGCATTGCGTGATATGAAATAAAACACAGTGCTATTTCAGTTTCACACATCTTTTCAATGTTAATATATTGAAAAAAAAAATTCTAAGAGTAGGCATGGCAATTATCATATATGAAATGATTTCTAAGGTTCAGTTATCCAATCTTCCTTTTCAGTAATTTGGTCATTAGATGTACAGGACACTGAAAGACAGGAAAATGTGAGCGAACAAGAGAAATGGATGTAGGAACTCCTGCTTGGAGCATATGACAGATGTGTTAATCCCATAGTCAGAAAAGGCCAAGCACAACCCTGTCGTGTCAGAGTAATTTCAGTAATAGCCTGACCTCCATAGAGGACCCAGTTCAGATTAGCAACGCTGATGGGCTCTGTATTAAAAAACGTTTACCCTATCTCCCTAATAACAGTCATCTTCCATCAAGCAGCTAACAAGAGGACAAATTTTAGGCTGCTTTTATTAAGACTAACAAGGCCACTCACTGCTTTTCTCCAGTGGTTCTCGCAATCACAGCAGCTCCTGTGCAAGCGTTAACAATTTCCACACAACTACAACCAATCTACGCTGCTTAGACCAAAGTAGTTGTTGATTGCTGGTTGTTATTAACCTTAAAATAGAAACAAGGCAAAACATCCTGCTGGGATTAACATAGCCAAGACTCTTTAGTGAAACATTGCAATAAAAATATAATCAAAGGAGTTAGTCAAATAGGCGAATTTACATGATTTTACCCTTGGCTCAAATAAAGTTGATCAGTCAAGACATGTCTGGCGCTTCTTTAGGTTCTGCACTGGAGCTACATTAGGAGGTGAATGTAAGTAACAAATGAAAAAGCTTATACTCTACCAATTAACGTCATGCAAACTACACATCTAAATCATTACACACTCACTTTAAACACAAAGTTTCGTGTAATCTTGAATAGACTGACTTATTTGGTTTCTGAAGTAGGCTTTAAACATGGACAAGTTGAGAGTAGGCTTTTACCACTGTTCTGTACTACTTACTGTCTATTTTTTATTCTTAACAGTATGTCATACAGTGTGTGGTGATTTAGGTATGCAGTTTGCACAATGCCACCTGATGAGGTATCAGCTTTCTTTACTTGTTAGCTGCAATGCAAAACTAACTAAGCAACTCTGAATGTTAAAAAAATAAAGAAAGAAAGTGAAAAATGCATTTTTTCCTCTGCAGTAGTGATTAAATTTTTTTTACTTACAACCAGGTTGCCTATGACCATGACCAGCATGAAGACCAGGATGCAGAGCGGCTGTCCGGCCACCTCCATGCAGTCCCACATGGTTTCGATCCACTCGCCACAAAGCACTCGGAAAACAATCAGGAAAGAGTGGAAAAAGTCCTTCATGTGCCAGCGAGGAAGTGTGCAATCCTTGCTGATCTTACACACACAGTCCTGGTAGTTCTTTCCAAACAGCTGCATGCCCACCACAGCAAAGATGAAGACTATGATGGCCAGGACGAGGGTCAGGTTACCCAAGGCGCCCACCGAATTGCCGATGATCTTAATCAGGGTGTTGAGTGTGGGCCAGGACTTGGCCAGCTTGAAGACCCTCAACTGGAAAGAGCAAGGAGGTTAGTGTCTTGCTTCTAATATTACAATGTGGCATACAGTAGAATGTTAAGTCATTTCGTCTTCAAAAAGGAAGGTGAAATATACACTGCTATATTTTAAAGAAAACAATATCAAGTAAATATTTGTGACAATAACTTAAATCAATACATTTATTGAAAAAAAAACTACCATTGTTTTACACGCTTTCGTCATAAGAACACATTTTCCAAGCATCCCTGAAATGTAGTGTATATAAAATATGTTGTGTGGATGGAGTGCAAACAAAATGTACTCCACTGTTATATATAGCGGATTAAAAGGTTATGACTTTTTTCATGATTATGTCCAATAAATAATAAACCAAATCCTCTGACCATTCTCCACAAGGGATGTAGGGCACATTTAGTTGCTTTTGTATAAGAAGCTCGAAAATCATAATATAAAATGGGCAGTACAACACTGTGGGGATGACCTCAAAGACCAAACTATTACACATAAAAGATAAGTAAATCTTTCGGGCCGAACACTACATGACTTGTATTAAAATTTGCTCATGCGTAATATGTAAGCCACTTTTTCCAGTTTCAGTAGTAACATGATGGTATATTTAATCTTTCTAATGCAATGGCTTTGTATGCTACCA
Source organism: Brycinus macrolepidotus (assembly GCA_037974445.1). Classification (NCBI taxonomy): domain Eukaryota; kingdom Metazoa; phylum Chordata; class Actinopteri; order Characiformes; family Alestidae; genus Brycinus; species Brycinus macrolepidotus. Next base: position 33,453,078 of record JBBPCZ010000042.1, read on the forward strand.
TATGTTCGCATATGTACAAGACTATGAAAAGCTGGTTTTTCAACTTACATTCATACAATGTATTCAAATTTGCCTTGAAGACACAAGGAAAACAATTTGCTCCTTAATCTAGGGACATGCAAAATCGCAAGATTACTGGTGTTTGGATACAGATGCTTCAGTACTGATTCAGATTTAGATTTCAGAACCCTTAAAACCTGTAACAATGATACAGCTCCAGTAGAAATGTTCTGCTTAAGTACTGTTGCATACAACTGCGGATTTTCAGACCAGTCTTACCAGTCGGAATGAGCGGAGCACAGACAGTCCCTCCACATTGGACAGGCCAAGTTCCATGAGACTCAAGCAAACAATAACCCCATCAAAGATATTCCAGCCCTGCTGGAAGTAGTAGTATGGGTCCAAGGCAACTAGCTTCAGCACCATCTCTGCTGTGAAGATGCCAGTGAACACCTGAAGATGAACAACAAGGCGTATGATCATTACCAAGACAGATTAAACAGTTAGTTCACTTGCATGATGTCTGACAGAAAATGACATTATTTACTTATATTTTGACATTATTTATTTATATTTTGAGTTGAAAATATAAATAAATATATTTATATTTTGAGCTGAAAGTATTTACTTTCACCTTTAGAGGTTGCCTATTATAAGATATTTTTACACGCCGACTCAAGAGATTACCCTGGGTAAATTCTCACCAGGTTCCCCACACTGAGCATGCCATTGAACTCTTCAGTCATAGGGTAGTGCTCCAGGGCCATGAAGAGTGTGTTGAGAACGATGCAAATGGTAATGGCCAGGTCTAGGAAAGGGTCCATCACCATGACCTTCACCCCGTCCTTCAGCTTCATCCAGGTAGGAGAGCATGTCCAGATCAAGTACTTCTCAGCAAACTCATACCAGCAAGGAGGACATTTCTGCTGAGACTCTTCCAGCTCTGCAATTAAGAGAGGAATCATTAAGAGTTGCTTGTCTGTGCTGGGTTTCCTAAAAGACCTGTAACACACATGATTTTAAGATGGGCAATAGGACATTTTATCATGGATATCGTCAGTGCTTAAAGAATACTGTCTGCCTCCCCATTTCACTACAGAATTCTGATTTGATTAAGTGTGGTACTAGTGCTTTTTGTCGGTTTAAACATTAGAAGACAAAAAAAATTGAGTATCATGAAAATACTGAGAATCATGACACTATATTTTTACTCTACCATAGATTGTATAGAAGTGTGCAGTATGGCAAAAATACTGGAGAAACTGGCCATGAAACAGTAACCATTCAGGAATTTTTCAAAAGAAATATTTGTAGTTGCTGTATAGTAACAGACCAGTTTTGACACAACTACACATTTTGGATAAGTGAAAACAAAAGAAACGTTAAATAACATATTTATGAAATGACAAAGTCTTGCATAAAAACTGAAAGTAGCCTCTGTTTGCCATGTTTTTGCACACTCTTGGCGTTCTCTCGAGCTTAAAAAACATTTCTTGCTGTAAACTACTTGAAATTGCAAATAAATAGATTCTTTACATGCATTTTTGTTTTGGACATAAATTCATGCATCTTAAACATATTATAAGCACTTAAGCATAAGCCTTCAACATGGCTTTAAGATTATGAATAACATACATCATCAGGTGTACAAACATCATACATCATTCAAACTTCTGACTGGTTCCGTATGAAAGATCACCAGCAATGTGGTTCAACAATATGGAACAGTTTGACTGAAAAAAACTAAATGATAATCAGACTAAAAGAAAATTTGCAGAATTACCCACCATCCATAGCATCACTAAAGAAGCTGATGGAGCTGAGTCCTCTTTTTCTGCGAGGAGGCAGTGCTTCCCCTTGCACTTCCGGTGAGGGTTTGGGGGCCTCAGCTGGATGCTCTTCCAAACACACTAACTCCTGTTAGCCACCATACACATGGTATACAGTTAGAACAAACCACTTAAACTGAAAGGAAATATCACAGTATGTCAGTATAGACTATATATCGCTCAGTTGTAACATCGTGCTTCCCAGTCCTGGTCCTGAAGTATTACTAACTTGCACATTTTCATGTGTCCTCCACTCTAATGCACCCACTCCAACTCATGAAGATTGTGTTATTTAGCTGATTAGTTGGTTCACAGAGAACAGTGACCTAGAGTGGCTTACAGTAGGTTTCACTCTTAGCCATTTCAGTTTCTCTTTGACGTTTCCAGTGGTTTATATTTGGTGTCTGGTTTTCTCAGCAAAAAGATTTTTCAGGCCTGTCAGTATTGCTGAATAATAAGAATCAAGCATGTAAAAAATTGTTTAGATTCATTTTGGCCTTTTGGACAGCCAACCTGTACTTGTTACCACTTCTGACCACCAGTAGTAATAACCTCTGAAAATTTTCCCTACTGCCTCTCCCACTTCCCACAACTACTATGAATTTCCACTGTCTACAACTGGTACTGACCATGTTCTCTTTGACCTTCTCCATGCTGCAGCCGGGGAGCGAGGTGGGTGTGTGGGGGCCGATGCCAGTGATTCCATTCTGGTCTAGTGAGAGATTAAGACGGCCATTAACAGTGAGGGTGGGCGTAAAGACCTGTGAGCAGTGGCTGCGAACACTACCCGTGCGACGCTTGCGATATGGTGTGACGGTGGACCCCAGCCTGCTCCGGCCATCACCAGCCACACTGGTCTCATCATCGGCAAAGTCAGCCTCGGAGTTATTGCGCGGCCGAAAAGTGAAGATACTGATGTTGCTGCCCCGCCGGGTGCTCAGAGGATGGGAAGATAGCGTGGCCAGTAGAGGGTGTGCTGGCTGAAGCACAGGAAGAGAAATAAATGAAGAATGAACAGAAGAAAGCCAATGGAGAGAGATGAATAGAGGGTTGAGTATTTTACTCCTTAAATATCTTAAAATAATTAATTACAAAATTGATTACATGTATAATTAATTTACATTCTACATAGTTTCATGCTTGCACTCCATTTATTTTTATGCCTGGGAAAAAATTAACTGAGTGCTTCAGGTCCAAGGAATCATCACCAAAATATATCCTACAAGTGAAGTCAAGTTGAGAATCAAGCATATGTGTTATATACCCTCAATAGGCTATACTTGGAATTCAGCCATGTTAGTAAAGAAAACAGGACAGATTTAAATTTCGATTTAAACCAAATATCTATTCCTTCTTAATGATTCTCCATTTCCTTTCACCCTGACTCAGTCTTTGGCTGACATTTGTATATCTTTTATGCCGAAGTAAAATCCAGAGGATGCTGAATGACTGGCTTTTTTTAAATGACTAGCCACAGTGGACTAAGGTTTCCATTAGAACTGGACTCTTATGTTCATTGATTCAGCTGCGCAACTGTCTATTTGTTTTGCCAGTATTTGAAAACTGCTGTATAGGTTTTTACTGTAAAACATGGAAAACTAGTAAACAGTCACTTTTTAGTAAATCTGACACAACAAAGGAAAAAGTCAACATATGGTCCCTGCAGTTACATCTATCAAAATTCTGATACACGCAGAACTTCACCCTGTTCTCTTCTCCAGAATATATCCTGGACATTTTTATCTCTGGAATGGACAACAAGTCTGAAAAAAGTTTCCTGCCAGGAGTATGTCAGTGCCTCCTAATGACTTCCTAAAGGAGCTTACTCATAAGTTGAACAGTGGTTAGAGCGAGGTTTACTCTAAGTGGTTACTCAGTACAAATATTTTCAAAAGCCTGATCCAATCAGGTTTTAGGACAAACTGTTTTTAGCCTTTTCTTCTAATGACCTGGCTTGTCCTTTCAAAAAATAACAAAAACAAGGCAAAAATGTAAACAATATATATGCCATTTTCCGATTGCGGAAAGGTACTCTAAGGTTGAGTGTTTATTCCCCTAATGAGAGACATTGTCATGGACTGCACTACTACTATTCAGAAATCTTACCTTCTCGTCGAATGGATCAAACTTGGGTGATCTGAGGTCTGTATCTTCCTCCGTTTCCTCTGACATGGTTCTGTGGGATCTGGATCTGGGGCGACGCTCTCTGGAGTCTTTACGAATGATTGGAGTTGGAAGCATCTCTTGCGCTCTAGCCAGCTCAGCCTCCTTGTTTCTTTTTGCTAATGCCTAGGAAAACGGGTTCAAAACTTCTGTATCAACTGAGGTGTTCTTCTGACAGTTCTGACATCAGAGAGCCTAACATTTATGTTGTCATCTTCAACTCGAATACACCTTGACTCTAGCAATTTGTGTAAAGCAAAGTGATAAATGAGCATGAGAAAACCATCCACATAATCCTATTGGTACTAAATGGTTCCTCATTCATCCACATCCACCCGATAATCACCTTAGCAACAATGGATGTGATGTAATTTTCAACAGCTTACATTTCGAACGATATAACAAATGAGTAGTTATGAAATAAACTGAGGTTGTGAGGAATACCCTCTGGTCTCTGCGGAGCTGTTCCATGGCCAGCTGGAACTCTCTCTCTTTCTGCCAGGCCTCAGCGATGGTGGCCTGGTTCTGCTCCTCATAGGCCATGGCCACCACAGCTAAGATCAGGTTTACCAGGTAGAAGGAGCCCAGGAATATCACCAACACAAAGAAGATCATGTAGGTCTTCCCTGCGGAGCGCAAGGTCTTTCAGAAAAAAAGAGACGAAAAATTAGTGATGGTGGAGGCCAAATGTTTTGACACATCTACTTTCCTTATCTTCTTGTGAAGAGGGTTTACTGCACAATTTAAAGGTCTTCTCAATTTTCTCTTGAACATGTACACAAAAAATAAAGGTGTACCAGTTTCAATCAAATTAAAAAGAATGAATGTTCGCTGTGTAACAAAACTGCTAATACGCCCCTGTGGCTCTTCCAAATAATTCCTCTAAATTATCTCTGAATAATACAGGAAAATTTGTATTGTTTTGACATAAAACAATTTGGGCATAGAATATAATTATAGTTCTGCAGAAGAGACTTTTATTACACATAAAATATAAGAAATGTAATATAACATTCACCCCAGAATCACAAACTGTACAGAGCCTCTAAAATATTTGTATCATTACATCACTAACACATGCAGCTTAGCAATACTAACGGGTTACCTGGTGATACAGGTTTTCCCAGTAGTCTTGTGTCATTAGCCTAAAGAGAGCCAGGAAGGCCCAGCCAAAACTGTCAAAACTTGTGTAGCCATAGTTAGGATTTCTCCCAGTCTTCAAACAGTCAAACCCATCAGGACACTTTCTGAATGAGACAAAGACAGCAGACAACACACAGTTACATGCTTCAGAAACAAAACTGGCATGATAAATTCAAAACAGGCTGTTTTGGCAGCTTGGTCTCCATGTATGGACTAGGGAGTGAATGGTCATTTTGAAACTTGAGCAATTTTTACATAGTACATCAAACTCCAAAAAGCAAGGTAAATTCAGGTTTTGCAAAACATAGGCCCGTGACAAACACTATATGGTAATGTCTGTATGTGACAAAGTGTGTTCAGTGCTCTGAGGATAAAGTCCCATTGTTTGACAACATAAAAATAAATACAGAAGTTGTAAAGTGGCCTTCAGCCATTGTATTATTGTCATCACATTAACAGAGAAACCCTCAAACAGGGCCTCACAAGACATCTACAACGGTATGCACTGAGGTCCAAAGGGGATTATGATGAGACAGATGGGTATCAAGTTGCAGTTTACATTTTTTTCAACCCATTGCCCTCGGCCAGGCCCATCTCTCCGTTACCATGGTGGCATTAGGTTTGAGTGACAGGCAGAGTGGAGGGCAGAGCTGTGTCGGTCTAAAAGAAGATCATTTAGTAATGGAACCACCAACAGCTGGAGAGAGCATTGCCTCACTTTGAGGACATCTGTAAATCTGTCAGAGAGAGAAAGGGGGGAGGAGGTAAAGTGGAAGCAAGAGAGAGAGATCGAGAGAGAGAGAGAGAGGCGGTAAAGGAAAGAAATGGAGGTATAGGTAAAGAGGGAGAGAGGAGGTAAAACGAAACAGAAAGAGAGAGATGGAGAAGGTAAATGTGAAAAGAAAATAACAGAGATAGAGAAACGGAAAGAAGGTAAAGAGAGAAATCCTGAGATGTCACGATTTATCTGCTAAAATATTTCACTTCATGTATCACAAAAACACAGACTGCAGATACAGAGAGATGTGATCAGGATGCTGCGTCAAGGAAGCAGCCACTAGTTTGGTCAGTTCAGTGACGAGAGAAAGAAAGAGAGAGAGAGAGACAGAGAGAGCAAGGGAGATTAAGGAGGCAGGTCTAAATTTTGTGCATTAGCAAAGATCAGATGGGCACAGGGTTGCTATGAGGACACTCCGAGTCTCTATAGTAACAAAGTCTCAGAGGTGGTTGCCAGCGGGGGCCATGGTAGGAGTGTCTCTTGAGTTCAATCTCTCCACAGCATATGTGTGTGTGTGTGTGTGTGTGTGTGAGACTACTCTGTCCAAGTTGTGTCAGCAATACTCTGGTTCTGTACTTGCCCTGTGTAATTTGATGCAACGTAATTGCCCATTTTAAATGGACGCTTTCGGAACACTATGCAACCATATGTTGATGCTGATGCACATCAAAAACTAAACTGCTCACTATCCTGTTGTTTAAATACTGAAAACAGAGAGCATTTTCTTTACTTTTAATATACTGATGCCTAATGAACATGTTTTGCATACTATAAGATACAGGTTTAGTCTGTTTTCGAGGTACTTAGTTCAACTTTGAATTTTACAATTTTTAAAGCCAATTTCGATCAGTGTAACGGCCACCAGGAGGCCTGCATAAAGGGGTTAAACACTGTATATAATGCAAAGTGTATTCAGTAAAGTATGTAATTTACATGATAACTGCACACTGTTAAGATTTACATACGACAATTAACTGTAATAGGGCTTTAATAAAACATTTTTTAACTCCTACACAATATGTCAAATGTGGATGTACAGTGACATTTTATACATTTCGAACATGTGAGTTACGTTTATTCTCAATATAAGTTACATGAAATCAGCGAAGGAAATGTCACGCTACAGAAATGGGCATGCAGCTAAAGCTAAGTTTACAATACATGATTTTAATCCTGAATTTGCACTCGCAGACAGTTTTTGAAAATCGCAGACAAAAACCCCAAATTAGAGGCAAATTCGCGTTCACTCGGGGCTCACAAATCGGCTCTAGATCACTATGTGTAAAATGTTCTATTCGAGATGCCATACAAGAGGCTCACCAAGGCCTTGCAGACACCCAGCAGATAACTATACCTGTCGGTGAGTCCAAATCCTGTAGTGTGAAGTCTTGTGACTGGCTGTGAGTGCAGCGACAAACTACAGCTAATGAAATCACAAGAAATGGGGTGAGGGTAAACTCTTTATTTTTTAATATTCATATTCTTTTATCCTTGCTTTTTCATTGCAAATCCATGCAGAAACAACTTGTATGTTTCACTTCTTGATGATGTCCATTTTTGAAAGAATAGTCTTTTGGATGCAGCCCGAGTTTCACACTTAGCATCGTGTTTTACCTCTTGCATGTTGTATTTTTGTGACATAATGTACCAAGAATTCCGGTTACAAGACAGCAAGTTGTGTAGTGCGAACAGTACAGTGCATGCTTCTATCTACAGGGATTTCCCTCTGTTGAGCGTTATCCTGTCTCTGATTATCAGTCAGATCACACACACACACACACACACACACACACACACTCAAGCACAAACTACACACATCATCAATAACACTGAGTCCTATTGCATCTTAAAGGGTCAGGAGGCCACGGATGGCAAGGAGGATTTTCTCAGCAAGCCTAGTAATGAAGGAAAGATCTCTACTGCAAAAGCGCATGGAGATATTCTTAAACTAATTCTACATTTTTTTTCCATACTAATTACACCTATAACCCTTCTGTGGTTTTACAAACCAAAACCAACTTAAAATGAAACTGGCTGTATTTCGTACTGTGCCCTACAGACAGATATAAGGCATGTGAGTAACTTTACACTTTTTCTTCCATGCTACTCTGCTGTGAAGCATTGTTCAGTTATTACATTTACATTACATTTACATTTGTGGCGTTTGGCATACTAGTGAACCCAGACTTAGCTTTTAATTTAATATTCTACCAGAGCTGAAGTTTATACTCCACCAGGGCCCTGTTAAATCACACAAAGAAGAAACAGAAGACAGTTTTCTGTGTTAGTTGTCAAGTTTAGGGCATGAACATGTAATTGTTATCCTAAGCGCTCAGTGAAAAGGGTCTCAGCAGTTCTAACTGTCAGGGGAAGTTCGTTCCACAGTTATCGCTGTCAGAAGAATGATGCCAGTTAGTACTAAATATTTTCATCTTGTAAATAATTTATACAAGCAGCGGACTTTTCAACCAATTCCATTTTAAGTTTGCAAGAAGGTACATGTTATTATAATTTGAATTTGAGAAAATGATTGTTGTACAGTCTTGTTTATATTATCCTTTATATTTTTGCTGTTTTCAACATGAATGACTATTACGTTCTGTAATTATACTTACGTAAAACAGGAAAACAACACCACTCAGAAAAAACTGTACCTTTGAGGGAACAAATGTTTTCACTATGGTGATACAAACAAAAGGTGACCGTCAGTAATTCTAGTCAGGGGACATATTTGTACTATGCTGCATTTCAGTTATATTTTTTTCAGCTGCATTGGCTCAATGCACCATGTCTGACTCCTGAGAAAGAAATACAGGGAGAGAGATACAGAAAATCGAGTGGGAATATATATTTATTTGTGTATGTGTGTGAGAGTGACAAAGAGGGAGAGGGAAAAGAACAGCAACCCTAATCCCCAATGTTCTGTTATGGTAAAAACAGCCATTAACGAACCTACAAAAGGGCTTAGGCAGGATCAGATGTGAATTTAGAGGGGAAATCCTCCACAGAGCGGGTGTGTGGACGAGCCGAGAGTGCAGCAGGACCGCACACTCGCTCCCACAAGTGTTAAGACTGTCCAACATCAACTAGAACTCAGCACTGTGTGCACAAGAAAAAAACACTCAGCATTTACGCTGTAAACAAAGAGATGTGTCTGTTTCTACAGCGATTATAAAACAATGGAAATATGACTTTTTCATGCTGTAGGAAGGTGTTCCTTTTTTATAGCTGCATATGTTCATTTCCATTTTCCTGCATCTTTTAAAACACAAATAATAAATAAACAAAATAATAAATCACTAAAAGCCATTGCATACCTAGACACCGAAAGAGACTACCTAATACAGAGCTGACAATGTTACTGAATGCACACAGTATGCACAACAGCATGCGCCCAAAATTAGTTTACAACCAATCGCATTCATTTTAAAGCTTAGCATAGACAAAAAATACAAATTTAATATACAAGCCTACCATAGCCTGATCGCAGACTTTAATCCTAATTTACCATATAAAAAAGTACCTAAAGTATAGATATATATAGAAGTTAAAGCCAAAAGAGCCAGGTATTCATTTTTCAATTTGGATTTTCTTTTTTTTCATACCCATTTCTGCTGTCGGTTATTTTCAGATGTCCCTCAGATCTGTAATAGTGTGTATTCTAACCAGCCCAAAACAGCCGAGGATTTAAAATTAACACAGATGGGTATTTAGTTCAATAAAATCCTTGAACTAGCTCTGGCAACACAAACATCATCCCGTGGCACTTGTTTGAAAGGCACTGGGATTTGTGGGATTATAGAATGGGCAGCACAGTGCCGGGCGGATGCTTCAGGGAGAGACATTTTGACGTGCAGAGCTACCACATGGGTTTGTGATTCAGTATGAGCTGTTCTAACAGGTGTCTCTCCCTACATGACAAATGTAACCACTTCAGAACTGATGTGACGTCTGGTGAAGTGATGAGTTTACAGTCTGATCAAAATGTGTGAAAACAAGGGTTTTAGTCAGACTACAATAGTCTGGGCCTGAATGTGAGTATTTAAGCAAGTATTGCACATCAACTGCCTGGTAACATTAGAGAAATAATTTCCTTACAGTCTCATGATGCAAAAATCAAGAACTCAAAATCAGAATCAATAATGCAGGTTCTATAAAGGCCACTTTGAAAGCCCTTTGGTAGGACACTTAATCCAAAAAGGGATCCCTGTTCTTCTCCCTTACCCTTAAAATAAAGCTCAACAAAGACTAGCCACGTACCAAATGCAGTGTAACTGACAATTAATACGGACTCATGGAATTCAATGGAGAGTTAACTGAAACTACAGTTCACTCTGCAATTCATTCTGATACAAAAGAAATACCCAGTTTTCATCATTTACTACTATTTGAGCAGCAATCAACACTGCAGTTTGTGGGATGGAGGGGTTGACCTAAGGGTGATAAAGGTGCCAGATTATTGTAAGTTAAGCCAAGCATCCACTGTAGAATTTTAGAAATCTTGTTTTTTGGTGACACCTGACACTGCATGTTTAAACTGCTCATTGGGCACAATGTATATGCTCATGCTTGCACTATATATGAACAAAATCCATAAGGACTGTGAGCATTTTCTACTAAAGCTGTCTCATTCAAAACTGTTCGACACATGCCCAAGTATCAAACCAAAAGTTTGAAAAAACTGATACAGCAGCTATACTTCCTGTTTAAACTACAACACTAACATCTCTGATATATCAGAAATCTACCCGATCGTCCAACTATCAGGGCTCATTTTGGGAGTTAAAGCCTTGGCTACACTACACCACTGACAGATTATCAAAAGACTGGGTATTTAGGTAACTGGGAGTATTTGCCAGCTGAAATATTGGGGATCACACACTAAACAAAATGTAACATGCAGGAGACACAGATACAAAACCAATACGGTGGTCAAGCAGATGTGAGATTTGATCAACATGACTGTGCTCCTGTCATGAACGTAAAAGATTAAAATGCTCCACCAGGCACATGAATTTACAATTTTTGCACTCAGTCTTTACTGGCTGTTGGGGAAATCCATTCAGATTTTGTGGACTGATATACACTGTTAGATTACATTGAAAGAATCAGACAAGTTCGACACATTCTTTCTGCTCTGAAACTCGACTGGGTTTGTTCCCCTCACACATTTCTCAGTTTTTATTCCTGACTGATGACTGCCCCAAAATCCATGACTGTCTATAGCTATCAGGAACAGACTTGGCCCAGTTGAGAACTGCGTCTAAAATCAAAGTAAAAATCATGTAGTCTAACCCCAGCTTAATTGGTTATCGCTGGCCCCCATACTGCAAGTCAAACGATGGCTGATGAAGCTGAAATTCAGTCAGAGATGGCCAACTAGGACTTAATAAAGGTCTAAAAATCACAGTGTATGTCAATGACTAATCACACCCTTACCATAAATGTCAAAACCAACAGTTTTAGGTTAAATAAAAAACATACTAAAAGAAATCCAGTGTCCTCAGAAAAATCTCTTGTCAGACTTGTGGAAAGCATTCCAGCAATGGTTCTGAGATTTTGAGGCTGTTTTATACTCTGAAAATACCGTTATTGACCTTGTGAGACTGGGCTAAAATCATGTGAAATAATGAATGATAATACATGATAATCCAGACGGATACGTGTTGCAACATTAAAGAGATTAGCAGAGGAGACCAGAAATGATCAGTGCCATCAGGTCTCCCAGAATGCAGTCTGGCATAAACAATAAGGGAAAGCAGAGCACAAACTACCACAAGGTAAAATGTAACAAGGACTTTTTATGTAGTTAAACAGATTCCAGTAAAACATCATTTAACACTATACACTAAGTTGTACTGTACCTCTAGTTGGACTAGGAGAGAACAATTTCAATGGATACAGGCAGTAAAATAATGTATCAGAAATGATAAAGTTCTCACATACCCAGCATCGCTGCTAAATCCACATATTAAGGCATCCTTGGCTCCTTCAATTTTATAGTAGTTCTCTGAGGAGGAAGGACAGAGTGCAGTTTAATGACAAGAAGAAGAACATACAAAATAACCAAACTTCAAACAGACTCACTTTTATAATGGCAAAAGCAAATTGCCAGTTGAATGAAATACTGTTGTATATTCAAATTTTATTTATTCCATTAACAGTGTACAATTACCGACTTTTTAAAAAGCCATAATGGAAGTAAACAGCCTGCTACAGTCTCCATGAAAAACACATGCTATATTCAGATTGAGTTTGTCATGTTTCGAGTGTAATGGAGGATGAGAAGAGGACACAATTGTGAAACACTGACTTTATTAACAGCTGAGACACACTGGATAAACAAATAGGTGTAAGCATTAAACAGCAGGACAGGATAGGGGCGGAGCTTGAGACGAAAACAGAAAGCAGAAAGCACATGTGACAGGGGCGTGAATAGGGGGTCAAAATATAAACAAAAAGCATGTGACTGACAGAATTGACTTGGGAAGATTTAAGACAGTTCAGGAAATTGGAACATGAAGTAAAAGTAGGAGGAACAAGCTTCAATTTAGGAGCCAATCAGGTACAATAATTACCACAAAGATGCTTGTCAGTCAACATATGGTTTTACTGGCCTGGCATCATCATTTTGGGTGTGATCATAATGATCCCACCAAGCATAAAGTTAGAGGACCAACATTTCCAGTACACAAAGAGGAATAACAGGAGAAATCAATAGATGACTGGTAGCCCAGTAAAACAATGTACTGTTAAAGTGGGTGTGGCCAACTGGGTGTTAAAAGTTTTCGCTGATCTTGCTAGAACAAGTAGGACACAGTTTATAAGAAAACTGCAACATTTCTTAAAAATTTACATTTCTGAGTTCATTATTTGTGGCCTACCACAAGCAGTGTGTCACTAAAAGAACAACGTACACTTGATTTCACAGTATACACATGTTTTCTGTACCTTCACTGGTAATAAAGTCCTTCATGGACTGCCAGGTTTTGTTGTTGCAGACGAAGCTTTCATTTGCTGGGTATGTGGAGTTCACACAGTGCGCGGCACTGCGGACACACTTCTGCCGCAGGACACCCATAAAGAGCTGGAGACCAATCAGAGCAAAGACGCTGAGGCAGAAGACGGTCAAGATCATCACATCCGCAAGCTTCTTCACTGACTGGATCAGGGCACCCACAATGGTTTTCAAACCTGCGCAGTGGGAGAGAAGAGCATATTAGTACATATATGGAAACTATCTAGACATGCCATTCATATGTAGAAGCTTATTCTAAAGCATGAAATTACATACTTCCCTGTTGTGCTCTCACTCATATACGAATGTCTACAGTTACTCATACACAGAGTCAAGCCAAGGTACAAATTTCTCTTGATAAACAAGAGGAAACATTCATGTTCTACTAGCGTACATGCAGACACTGTTAAATGATCATGGTCAAGTGATTAATGTAATGGTCACTATAAGCCTAAACCCATGGACGAACCCTTAACTGGCAAAGTCCTGTTTTGCTAAAGGATATATCACATTTTGGCCATGAAAAGGTACAAACTCAGACCTGTTGAGAAATAATATAATATAATATGATATAAATGTGAATGTCATTAATTATGTAACTAACCACATTATTATTATGTAATCAGGCCTGGGATGTAACAAAGTATTTGAAATATGTATTCAGAATACAGAAATTAAGTATCTGTGTTTGGTCCAATTTACATTTGGAAAAAGCAACATTCAGAACACAGTGACTTTTTCATTGCAGTTGAATACTTTTAGGACACTAAATTTAAAAAGAACATTTAATCTCTAACAGAAATATTCAACTGCTGAAGAATGCCAAAGCAACAGTACGAATTAAGTCTAAATCACAACAGCAACAGTTTTTCCTATGTGCTTTATTAAGATATGTATATATTCTAAACACATATGTATATATGAATAAATAAATATGTATATATTCTTGGTGAATGGGTTAAATGCAGAGGAACAATTTCGTGCTGTTCACACTGTGTGCTGTGGTGTGTTCACATATGACCGAATTATCACTATCACTCACACTGTGAATGTTACTTTTTGTGACACAATACATTACTGAATATTTAGGACAGCATGTTTAGTATTCAGTCATCACTACATTATTCTGCCAAACTCTGTATGAAATTACATAATTAAATTTTAACAGTATGGGAAATGGACAAAATTACTCTAATGGTTTTAGTGACCAATACTAATGCTTTTATATTTCATGGAAAATCAAGCGGGTGCCAATAACTCCATGGAGTAACTGAAGTAATTTTGAAGCCATTTCTTAAGTGGGAAGTACCTTCAACACTCTATGTATGTCATTTAATCTATATAATGAAAAGTGTTAGACCTCAGTGAAAGTGTAGGCCTCTGTGTTTCAGCACTGCTCTTACCTGGAATGACAGATATTGTTTTTAGGGCTCGTAGGACTCTGAATGTGCGTAACGCTGAGACGTTGCCAAGGTCCACAAACTCTGTCACATATCTACAGAGCAAAAGTCGGAAACAAAAAAAAAAAGGTATATAAGCAGAGCTTTCCAATGTTTCATTTGTTAATGGCTATCACAGCACTACTTTTTTGCAATTCGAATACTGCAAAAAAGATACGATACACAAATAAGCCCTTTAATAAATCACAAAAAATCCAGTGTGTGCTGTGAGGATCCCAAACAACGTCATACGCTGAATGTCAGATGAGCTTTTGTGGGTGTTCTGACGAATCAAGGCGATTAACATGATTCATCACTAGTAAATAATCTTGGTCAAAGTAACGCAGTTCAGTCTTCGACCTTGTTAAATCAATGTGTTTTTAATATATTGCAAGGCATATCGCAATCTCAATATGCATTAATATAATCACAATATGGTATTTTGTCCATACTGTGCAGTCTGTCCTACTAAGAAGTATATCAAATAAATGAAATGAGAGAGGAAATGGAGAATGGAGAGAATATGTCATCATGCTGTTCTAGCCTGACCCAGAGAGTGCTGCTTTTCATTTACAGATTATAGGGATTATAGCAGCGCAGCAGTTTCATACCTAAGTACTTTATTTTTTGTAAACTGTACAGAAAATTCAGCTCTTACATATGCGAGCAATGAGTGAATACTTGAGCAAGATCTTATCTATGATACAGAAGTGAAAAAAAAGAGTAAGGGCAGGGAATATGTCGGTCCATAGATTATGTTACAGACACGTTTACTAAGTATATCATGGGTATCGTCAGTACGTCTGAACTGCATCATAAAAAAACAGTTTTAGACACAAGGAGCCTCTAAACAACTCCTATATAGAAGTTGCAAAAACTACATGGTAAAAAGAAGCTATTTGTGTGTCAGCCCATCTTCATTTATTTTTACCAACTGTTTTTCACCTGTTCCTTCTTGAGTAGTTTATCTTTGAAAACCCCGACAAAAGGTTTTAAACTATTTTTAACAAAATATGGTGATACAAATCACGTGTTGAAAAAAATTAAGTATGCTTCATTAAGCAATTAATTGAGCATTTAATAAAAACGCTTTAACAGGTATTGTATAGATATTAGTGCCCACTGCTTTAGTTAAAAACCAGAACAGATCAAAGATATTTTTATACTAAAGACGATGAATTGGCTGGACTTTCTTTTAGCCTGTAAATCTCTCTTCCCTGCTCGCTCTCTCTCTCTCTCTTTCTCTCTCTCTCTCTCTCTCTCTCTCTCCCCGTTTTTTTGGCAACTAATCTGCGCCTCTGGTCAAACTGCACTGACGAATATGTAGGTCATCAGAGAAATGCCTCACTGGATACCTGTACCTTTCTCTCTTTCCTTCTCTCTGTCTCTCACTCCATGATTCACTTGCCCATTCCCTCTGTCTCTCACTATTTCCATTCCTCCGTCTCCATTATCCACCCACATACCTCTTAGTTAATCATCACTCACTCTTTGTATCCAGCCTAGTTTTTTTTTTTCCACTCTTTCAAGGGCTTTTTCCTCCAAAGATAATGAAGCTCCCTCTGTCACATCTCCAAAACAGATGCTCACACTCAGTGAAGAGGTCATGTTTTCAGCACCATGGACAGCAAAGTGACTCATTTAACTCAGAATGTCATCTGACTGTATTATCACCCGTTTTCCCAAAGCTACTAAAAAGACATGTTGGTCAGTATGTTAGCAGCCATTGTGTGGTCAGTGATGATTTCTGTATTGTGATGAGTCAAATTATGTCACAATAGGTTTTCTTGAGTATCTCTTGGGTACCAACAGTACTTCTAGAACACAGAACAAATGCATGTATTCATTTAGACCAATTGTAGAGGGCCTGTAAGAAACAATTATCAGTGTGGGGTGACAGTATAATCTTATTCAATTACAGTCCATTATGCCATCATCTTAATTTATTTTTACCAATTATTTTATTTTTCCTCCTGCTCCTTGTAGTATATTTCTCCTGCAAATGTTTAATTATAATAAAAAAAAAAAACTTTTTAAATGCGGCACTATAGTTCTTCTGGTGCATTCTGTCTATTCCAACTAAATATTGTGATAATGTGACAACCCGCAGTTCACCTTCCTCAGTGCTAGGGGAGCTATGGATTTTCACAATGAGTAACTAAGGACCTCCTGTCATAGCACTATTTAAGGACTCAATGCACAAAGTATCTTTGTGAAGTACTGCCTTTCACAGTATACTGAGTGGTCTGTATCCTGCCTTTTGTTCTTGTTGTTGATTGTTCTAGCCTTGCCTGTGACACTCCTGTTTTTGTTTTTTTGACTCTGTTTTCGCTGTTTTGGATCACGTGTATTGTCTTGCCCTTCTGCTACTCTTTGCCCCCGCTCTACCTAGATTGTTTTAGGGATTATGAGTTTAACTGCAACCGAATCCTTCACCATCTCATCATTACAGATACACTAAATAGACAAAAGTATTGGGACACCTGACCATTACACCAACAGGGATTTTAATGGCATGGCATTCAAATACATAGACTTTAATATGGAGTTGGTCCCCCCTTTGCAGCTATAACAGCTTCCACTCTTCTTGGAAGGCTTTCCACAAGATTTTTGAGTGTTTCTGTGGGAATTTGTGCCCATTCATTCTGTAGAGCATCTATGAGGTCAGGCACTGATGTTGGACAAGAAGGCCTGGCTCTCAATCTCCATTCCAGTCAACTTCTTTCCACACCCAACTCATCCACCCATGTCTTTATGGACCTTGCTTTGTGCACTGGGGCACAGTCATGCTGGAGTAGAAAAGGTCCTTCCCCAAACTGTGTTCACAAAGCTGGAAGCATGCCGTTGTCCAAAATGTCTGGGTATGCTGAAGCATTAAGATTACCCTTTACTGGAAGTAACGGCCCACCTGAATTCAATAATTAAGAGGTGTGTCCCAATACTTTTGTCCATGTAGAGTATTCTCTATGTTGTAAAAATGTCTTCAAGTATCATGATTATATATCTTTATCATATCGTTCCTCTTTACTTATCAGCATGGTAAATACAGTGCAGCATATGAAAATGAATGTCTACAGATACCAGCAGAGCAGTTAATATCAGCAGAGCAGAGTGGAATCAAATGAGGGCTGTAGGCTTAATGGTACAAAGATTTATGATCATTTACAGCAGGTAACAAGAGGCATACTTACGCCATACTGATGACGCTGAAGTCTAACCAGTTCCATGGGTCTCTGAGAAAAGTGAAGGGCCCAACACAGAATCCTCTCGCCAAGATCTTAATGAGTGACTCAAATGTATAAATGCCAGTAAATGTGTATCTGAACAAGAACAAACAAGGCGAGACAGAGCAAAACATAAGGTATCTCAGTTCTATATCTCAACTTAATGAACCAATAAAAGGAAATTATATTACGCTTCAATTCAAAGTCAATGCAGTATATTTGAATTAATTAAATGGATTAAATACAGCCTAAAGAAATCAGGTGTATTTATAGTAAGGAAAAACATTTTTAGACATGCAAAACAAATCTCTGTTACTGGCTATTTAGAATCTAGAGGGTGGTAGGAGGGATGTCGTGTGTTAACAAATCAGCATGCTGCATGCCCAGTCACATTCTCTTCCAAGTCATCTCCATGCACACGTTTGTTAAAGATCAGTGCATGTTGGGTTCTGAGGCCAAAATCGACAGGGGATAAGCGGAGTAGAGGGCACTCAAAAAAATTTATTAAAAATATAGGGTAGGACCTATGAACAATAAGCCCACAATGCACCGATTCAGGCTAAATTTCACGGTTTGTGTTACAGTGAGCACCGTAAGACAGAGGCCAGGTTGAACAAACCTTTGCAGCGAAAGCACATCAGAGATTGAACTTAATGCAAACTGTGTTAAATAGTTAAACAGTCATTCAGATGACAACATAAGCCTTTAATGAGTAATTTGTTAAAGGTATGACAAGAAATGACTCTAATCCTTAAGATATTAAGATATTGAGAGTTGATTAAAGTAATTGTTTGGGACAAAATCGAATTTATACAGTTTACCCCAAACTTGACTCCATTCGTTTTGTATCGGAACTATAAGACTAATGTAGCTAATGTAAACTAACAAGGAAAACTCACCAATACAGCACTGTGGAAATTTCATGCCCTAATTATCACACATTCATCTCAAACCACACTGGGTTGTTAAATATTATTGAATAAACTTGTTTCTGGCATTATATGTTATGGTTTTATCTATAAAAATGGACAAAAGTACAGACAAAATTCAGATAAATTTTTGACCACTGATATACATTACAAGTACTAGGGACATACTAATGAATCTAAACACTGTTCATAATGCAAAACCTGACAATGTGCACACATCTCCTTGTCACAAGGAGTTGTGACAGTGAATCACAGAGAGTGGGCATTCTATTGCACCTAAATTTGCGGGGAAAAAACAGTACCATTCCAGTCCATGCACAGCTTGTGAATATCCAATCATGAACCCAGTTTCATGATCTGAAATGAATCATGGGCTGATTGTATTGTTACAGCCCTAAACCTTGTCTTACACCTCGTCCTAACAGCATGTGAGCATTCATATGTAGTATCACATCGCCATCAGGATCTCTGCACACCATTTAAAATATTAACAAGCTACAGACCTATCGCTAAAAGCTTGAAACGTCATCTACTTCAACAAGAGATTTTCTTGAATGATTTTTTTTAAGATTATGATCATTAAGATATATGTTTTACATTAGCGTAACAAGTTTAACTGCAATGGCAGAAGTTCACTGAACGTAAACTATTGCATGAAACTTTTTTGCAATTTTTTGACTTTTTTTTTTTTTCCTTTTTTTGGAACATCAGAGTGATGCAATACAACCAAAAATAGAAACAGGGCCTCCTTCAAAAACAGTGCATTGCATCATGCACTCTGACGTTTGTGGCTGGTGCACACAATTTCGTTGACAATTTTGTCTCGTCGTCACTTGTTGTTAGGACAGGGTTTTACAGTGTCAGAAACAAGTGTGGCATGATTCAGGCAGGCAGTCTGCAGAATGCTAAATAATGTATAAACTTCTATTGCATCTCAGCTACAAAAGCCTTGAAGCTCCAACACAATTCTAAATAAAAGTTCAGACACCAAGCATGTCTTCGCTGATCGACTAAATGCGGGATAAGGTGAAAATTGTTTCAATTTGACATTTCACTGAACCATTAATTTAAACTGAATTAGAGAATTTGACTATACAGAAGAGTACATTCCAGTAGCAGTAGATCATGCGGAGACACAGAGTTGGTTAAATTCCAGTCTCTTACCCAGCCTTTTATCAAAGACCAAACAGGATCATCCTAGCAGAGTGTCACATTGATAAAGACTCAGTTTAACAGCTTAAATAACATTTCCATGAGAATATACAATGCTGCAATCTCTGGTTATCATAATTTCTTGCATTTCCTGAGTGCTATTCTTATTAGCAATACAAAGTTAATAAATGAAGTACTTTAAATGGACGATTATGGGTAATATTTAAAGTGATATGTAACTAACAGCTGAAGTTATTAACACATCACAAAAATGTCAATGCTTTCTATTACAGATACTCACTCCAGGTACTTGGTCCAATGCGCGGGATCCGACATTGCCATGACGCAGCAGTTGGTTAAAATTGTGCACATTATGAACAAGCTAAATAATGTAAACAAGAGTTAAGGAAAATCACAAAAACTGACAAACGACATGGTAAGTGGCAAGACATACTCTTTCATATATTTTCTACATGCTTAAAAAAACCGTGATCAAAGCCAAGGCACAGCCCCATAATTCTTTAAAATGTCACTTCCTAAGTTCACTGTCCTGACATTATAATAGCGTCATGAAGTGATGTCATTTCCTGACCCTGGCTCATCTGAAAATCTAGGATTTGACCTTATTTCTGGCCTGGAGGGTGATCCTTTATCCATTTTCAGCATTACAGATTCAAGCGGCAATGAATTTGCAGTATTGACCTGGACTCAGGGGGGATTTTAGCGTGTGGTATTTGAGGACTGTGTGAGATAACTCTTTGGTCTGTCTGTACGTTTTTCACAAAAGTCCAAAGCTGCAAAGCCTGCATACAGAGCGGAGAATGTATTATAGCACAGGCTGGCTAGGATACAGAATCAGACAGAAAGGTCTCAACCATTTTATATTCCTTTTGATTGTGTCATTTGACCAACAGCTTCCTAATAAAAGACAGGCCAAAATGGCCAATTTCTCCAAACATACATAATGCCAAACAATACTAATTTGATGTTTCAGCTTATTATTCCAAAACCTTGGTAATACATAATGCAGCCTAGCTCAGTTTTATCAGCTCTTCTTCTATTATCCTCTCTAATCAGCAAAAAATGCACACATTAATACGGTCAGTATTTTCAAGACCAGAAAAAATCAAGTATTACATTTGCATTACTGCATGACCATCTGAAGGAGGAGATCCAATTGCTTTTATTTCGCAATGTTAGAATCTATTATATTATTGGTAAACTTGCTGTTTTTTTGTATCAAAATAAAATGATCGATTTTCAAATGTAAAAATAATCTCAAAAGCTTGGTGTTCTGTTTGTGATATCTACTGTCCACTAATGGGTAAATACCTCACTTACATCCAGTCACATTTGTGTATTAAGTGTATTTATTGAAATTATTAAAAAAACAACTAATTGAATCATGGAGATTTCATGACACATGAACTGTATCATGAGGTCAGAGATTTACGATGCTATCTGTAGCTAGTAGTCTTGTATAGGCTTCGTGGCCCTAAAGGGCTTACAGCTGAGGCCAGTATAGCGTGTGAGTGACTGGGATTCGGCCTGGCTGGGCCTTTGACTCCAGCGTGCTTTAGAGCCATAGCTGCATGTAAAGGACCAGCAGTGCGCGTGAGGCTCCGCTCCACTCGGTCTGAGGCCTGATGTGCAGCCGTCACATGATGCCAAATCTCCTTGCTCTTATTTCATTTGGGGGATTAGAAGAGGGATATCAGAGGATTTGGTTTGCGATGCCAGGGAGGAACATTACAAAGCTGTTTCAAAAATGGGACTGGAAAAAAATCCAATAGAATGGAGGGAAATGTTAAATATGTGCGATTGGCTTAGTGGATGGTACAGGTTCAATGATGATTCAGTCTATCAAGAGCATTGATAGAAGATTATTTCACATTAGCATCGTAAATCTCTGATGTCTTTGCACAATGTATAGAAGCCATTGAAGGTAAATGGTTTTGCTCTGGCCAAAGTTTCTGTTTTTTTTCTGTATTTTTGATGTATATAATTCAGGTCATGCAGTACACTAATAGTCACAAGCTAATAAATACAGAAACATACACACATTCACACACATATGTACACACAGTTTAAATACCAGCAGAAGGATATGAGTGGACTAGTATTCGTATGGAGATTCTTCTGATAAGGTGCAGTGGACTAAATATGTACAGGGCTGATGTGGCACTGAAGCGGAAGATAGCCTTCCCCTTGTTTAGCACTATAAAGGTCTACCAGGAAAAAAACACACAAAGGCATTTTAGTCATTTCAGCAACAAATTTCAAAAGCTCAGAAAAAAAACACAGTCAATAAGACAAAATAAATTTGAGAACGACAGTATGAACCCAAGATACCCGCTTTCATTTGTTAACATAGTACTGCAACACATTCCAAAAAAAGTTGAGACGGTAAAGCATTTTACCACTTTGTAATGTTGCCATTCCTTAAAAGACATTTTGGCACTGAGGAGACCAAGCGATGAAGCATTTCAGGTGTTATTTTGTCTGGTGTTTTGCAGGCAGGCCAATCCAGTACTCTCTTCTTCCGTAGCCATGCCTTTGTAACGTCTTCAGAATGTGGTTTCGCATTGTCTTGTTGAAAAATGCAGGGACGTCCCTTTAAAAGATGTTGTCTGGAAGGCAGCACATGTTCCTCTAAAATCTCAAAGTACTTTTCTACATTAATGCTGCCATCACAGAAGTATAAACTACCCTTGACACAACTCCACACCATGACAGACCCTGGCTTTTGGACTTATTATGGATAACAGTCTGAATAGTAATTTTCGTTTTTGGTCCAGAGCACACAACGTCCATTCCTTGCTAAAAAGATCTGGAATACTGATCCGTCTGACCACAATCCATTTACGATGGTCCATCCCAGATGCTTCTGAACCCAGAAAAGTCGACGCCACTACTGGACTTGGTTAACATAAGGGTTCTTTTTTGCCCATGTGGTTCTATCAGCTATTGATGAATGACGGTTCATGATGCAGGATTGGAGATCACAGGTGTTCAGCTTAGGCTTGTGCCCTTGCCCTTTACACACTGAAATTCCTCCACATTCCTCGAATCTTTTAACGATATTATGCACTGTAGAGGGAGAAATATGCAAATCCCTTCCAATCTCCCTTTTAAGGACCGTTGTTTTTAAAAATTTCAATAATTTTCTTAAGCTTGAGATCCTCTGCCTATCCTTGTTCCTCAAAGACTCAGTTGATACTGGATCACAATTATTTAAATCACATCATTATTTAATGTTTTTTCCCTCATTACTAGCCCTAAATTGCCTCATTCCAACTTTTCTTGGAATGTGTTACTACAGGCCTGAAATGCAGGAATGGATGTACAGTAACAAATGAAATAAAGCTGACCAAAGAACATTTTCCATACCGGCCCAATCTTTTGTGTTTGTGTGCACACACAAAACGTTGGGCAAAAAGCTTCGCTAAACATGAGTATGTGAGTGAAAATAAAGATGGAAAAATTTAATCCAAATAGCGAAAGAGTTTTTTAAACAGCTTAGCTCCTAGTTACTATCCTTGCTGCGAAAGGAAGGTCCATGACTCTCGGGTGAAATGTGGTGACAATTCTGGGGGCCCACAGCTGCAGGAGGACCTGGAAAAACTCCAGTTTAGGTAGGGCTGAATGATTAATTATTTCTATATTGAAAGAATTCAAATGGCAAGACCTGTTATTTTAGTAATATTCTAAATCAATGTTTTCTTAAGTTTACTTAGCACAGTACATTCAGTACTGAAGTATTTCAAAAATGTGTTTTCATGGAAAACAAAAATTCATGCGCTGGAGTTTTAATACCTATGCATGCTCCTCTTTATTGGTCTGTTTAATCTTAGGTTTTTTTCCAGTCAAAAAGCTTAAAAAAGTATTGGCCTGCCTTAAAATTAAGATGACTGACAAAAAAGATAATGGGATGTAGGAGGATAGGAGTCTTGCTATCAGAAGTTCACTTGACCCAGATAAAGAAACAAATCTTTTCTACAGCGCCTTATGAGCAGATATTTTTGATTACTTCAATTGTAAATGTTAATTAGCCTAGCAACTTCATTTGAGCTCCACATTTTTCAAACTTTGTGTGACAGTTAATTTTGCATTAAATATTGTCCTTAGCACCTGTCCTTATTTCACCTCATTTCACATCATTTGTGAGAATTAATGAATGAATATATGAGATTAGTCGTACAGCATTGCTGCTAATCCTAGCATTGCCTTTTTAGGTCAGGAAAATAGCAACGATATAGCTGTGCCAGGTGTATCATTCCAATCTGAGTGTGCAGTAGAGCGTAGCTGAACAAGACAATCTTCTTTTGAATTTAACAGGGATGCATGTGTTACTGTTTAATAAAATACACTTTTTGGAAAGTGGGTTCTTGTGGAGTGTTTCAATGGGGAAAAAATGCTGTTTTTTAACACCTTTGTTATTGAACTTTCATTTGTTTCTTTTGAATAGGGCATGCTGGTGCCTCCACTGTTTCAGTATACCTTTCAAATCCAACTTCTGCTGAATGTGCTACAGCCATTATAAACTGAATGATCTAACGCATTGTAAAAACATATTGGAGTCACATCAACAGACATTTCGCACTGCACCTGCTCATGTGTGTACAACTGGCTCTCAGTTTACTGACTCTACTTCATTCCAATTGCTTCCTTGCCTCATTAATACATTCAAGAAGGCAGCCAGTTATAACCAATTCCAACTCACCCTTTCATTCTTGAAGTAAAATGGATCAATGTCCTCCAGCGGGACTCCAACCAGTCCTGTGGGGATGTCGCCAAAGATGCGAGGAAGCACCTTGCCAGCCTCCAGGTCTGCCTTTGGCTCCTCTGGGTTCCCCCTGTTCGCTGAGGAATCCTTGGCTTTCTTGGCCTGCTCCTCAGCAATCCTCTGCTCAATGGCCGCCAGGGACTCGCGAGTGAACCGCCGCAAGGCGTCTGGACCCGCTGGTAGCAGCATGGTCGCCATCTTTTCATCCTGATCGTCCTGTAGAATTTACTCACACCTGAGAGCACATGCCAAAGAGAGGAAAAACAGAGGAAATTTTTACTGTAAGGCTTACTCAAGAGTATTCAAGATCAGTCAAAGTACTTTTTAAACAGCTGAACTGGGCAGCTGGACAAGCTTCAGTGAAACCTGCAGTATAAAAATTACTGATAAAATTTACTGATGCTGGATTGTAGTATTACATAACTTCAGAAGCAACAAGACCAATCATCTATTATTTGAGAAAATTTAACAGACAGGAGGAATACTTTGAACATGAACGTGGGTGGTTTAATAAGGGCCATTTAGTGAGTTTATGAACATAAAAAACAACTAATTATGCTCTGACAGAGCATGGTCAACCTGATAAAAATGGACTGTATATCATTATTGCATGTAGAGGGGTGCACTTTGTCGTGCCCACAGGAGAGGCGACTTTTACATGACCTCCTATTAGGCTTATCTCAGTTTCATTATTATAACTGTAAGAGCCATATCTAAAATGTGCTGCTAGTGTGTGTACTATTGACAAGGATTGTTTTTTTAGCCCTCACATAATTATGACTAGCCATCATGGGATGGCACCAACACATGCCACACTTTTCCATTTAGTCAGATAGAGTCAGCATATATAGACTTTCTCAGTATAAAATTCAACTGTTGATGGAGCAAAACTGAAACATTTCAGTGCAGTTTATGCATTTTGTTATTGGAAAAAAAGTCTCTTTGGATCAAAATAAATAGATTTGTGCAGAAATCCTGAAATGCACATTCATTTAATCTTGCCAATTTTATATAACCCTGTTACTTAAAGACAACACAGCTGCTATTTTTAAGACAACACAACTGCTATATGGCTTATAGATTTTCAGTTCACAGGTTAAACAGCCCCATTGGTTAATTTTTTGAGTGAATGCTTAGATGGTTTTGCCAACCACGAGTCGTGCAGTTGTCCAGTGTTAAAGAAATACTGATATGACAATATCCATGTTATATTTATCATGATAACATGCTTCATTCATCATGCCCTGTGACATCATGACATCATTCATCACTGTAAAATATCATAGCGTCCATCCATAATGGTATGTTTAATTCTAAAATGTATTTGAACCATTGAATGTCAATTCAGCCTTTCGTTTAGGTCACTGGATTTAACTCACCATCATTCTGTTGCCGTGGGTGGTAAAAAGATAGTAATTGGCACGGCATAAGCATATAAAGTGACAAATTGGTGATTCCTATCGTTATGGTGAGTATAATTAGGGACCGCAAGGTAGGCATAAATACAAGCATAATTCTCTATCTTTATCTATACTTAAGTTCTTTTATTTATTTACACAGGAAAAATCCTATAGAGAAGAGAGCCTAGACTACTACAACTCATCCCTCAGCTGGGGTTACTTTTGGTTTCTTTGTAGATTTTATTTCGTTCTGTTTAGGTGATTGATAAAGATACTGATAACGATCTTGATGGCCTTCATCGATAGCCTGACTTTTTCGGAGTATGCCATGACAAATTCATACACAAGACAGACATACGTGTATCAGAAAAAGGCGTATGCTTTTCCTCTACAATGCTTAATATTGTCACGTCTGGGCCGCCTTGGTCACGCCCTCAGCGGCCTCTGTCACGCCCTCAGCAGCCTCTGTCACCAGAGTACTAGTACACGAGTCCCGTTCTGTCAGAAATGACGTCAGAGTAGGTTTGGGTCTGAGTCCGGTGCCGGGCGGCTCAGCTGTTTCAGATTAGTTCTCTCTCCGCTCGTCAGCTGGGTTGCTAGGCACCAGGTAATGGGCTCAGCTGTCTTACGTGTTCTCTAAGTCTGTCGTGTTTAAGTTTCATTAGTTCAAGTTTGTGATTGGTTGTGCATGCCGAGCCCCCCTTGTGTGTGTGAAAGAAAAACCGGCTGGTCCAGAACGGCAGGCGTGCGGTCACCCATCACCAACCCTCGCTCGCTCTGCTGGGACATTCAGTTCTAGTCTAACTCTGGTGTAGGAGCGAGCACAGACTCTGTCTCTTATCCATCTGCTCTCCTCTCCTCCTCGGCTTGCGCTTTGTGCGGCAGGCAGTTCGCAGTCTGAGCCTGAGTACTGAGGCCAAGGCAAAGGCGCCTATAGACTATCACAGTGGATGGTGATTGTCCCCCTCTCTCTTTGTGTGTCTGTTCTCTGTTTTCCCCACAGATGTGACTATAGAGCGGCCCAGCCAGTGAGCGGGGATTTGCCCCTTCGTGGCTCCCGCGGAACACGGAGCTGTATTTTACCGGCCACCTGAGAGTGAGCCTAGATGCATCGGGACCGAGACAGCCACCCAGCTGATCGTGTCCCTTTAACCCCTGCCCAGCCGAGAGTGGAAGGACTTCAGTGATTGGATCAAGCACCATTTCAGTTCGTGGACTTGTTTCGTTCGGAGCTCACTAGCTCACACCTTGTTCTCAAGTTCGAATAAACATTCTTGTTTCATTTAAGTTCTCTCGCAGTTGCGTCCTCCTTGCTCGCACCAGCCATGACAAATGTTTTTAACTGTAACTACTTAGATCAGGATATTTATTCTTAATCTCACTTTAACTGGGTTGGAACATCAGTTTCACAATACGTGAATATTTAATTACAATCAACATCATCACCATGTTGTCAGAATTTCAGAATTTAATTACATAAATAGTGCATGAATTTGGTGAAACGAAGCTCCTGGACTTTTTCAATAGTTATTGGAAGATGATTCATCGAATACATTAGTACGTTACATAAGACTAGGTGAATCATTACCTAGAAAAGGTAAACATCACCAAGAGCAACTGCACTTATTCTCCTCTATTCTCTTACTCACTCACTTACTCACACCTGTTTCAAACAGACATTAACCTGCAACCATGGTGAACACTATGCATGTTAAGACTGCATAATGTATAATAATGTTTCTTAATGTTTACTCCAATATAAAATTTACAGAAATGTGCAATTTATAAATGAGCCTCTAACCAATCATTTGGGTTTGGGAAGACATTTGCACGATATAAAGAAAAATGGTCAAATACAATGCAGGCCGTCTTTAACTATGTCACATCAAGGCTTCCCTAACGTGTTTTCAATATATCAGAAGGAGTACTGCGTTTACAATATGTAGCACTAAATTTATCAATCCATAATGCATACCTCTAAACAGAACACTGAATCACTACCTGAATTACACCCTTTCCAATGCGAAACTGCTTCATTTAGGTACTTTTTTTTTCATTTTGTTCTTCAAATATCTCAGTATTTATCTTATAAGCATAACATACTGTGACAAGACTTTTTCGTGATGTTATTCAGCCCTAATATAGGCCAGTGGAGTAAGACAACAATAGGTATAACATGTAAGTTAAATGAAAGAGACTACAGCACTCTGAAATACAACTGGGCACAAACATGTCGAGGTCTACAGATCAGAAGTTGGTTTGATGTTGGCACAGGGGAAAGAGTCCCGGTCCATTTCCAGACAGACATGTTTTGAGGTCTTCACCCGGAGACCAGCGCCAACTACCATTATTTAACCGTCTCACACAAAGTAGGCCAAACAAGAGTCTTGGTCAAAAGATTAAAACAGCCTTCTCTGAGTCACAGTGCTCAACCAAACTGTTTTAAGTACAGGCTACAAGATCTCAAATTAGTTTTGAGAAATGAGTTCACTTAAAAGTAAATAGTGTGCTTTTGTTAGCATCTGCATGTTATTACCAAGTTATAGGTGCCTTATAGATGGACAAAGTTATAGGTGCCTTATAGATGGACAAAGTTATAGGTGCCTTATAGACGGACACAGCGTCACAATAAACAGTCATTTGAATGTAATTCATTATTTTTATTCTTGTGTTATGTGTGAGTTATCTTGTTAAAAACATTATTTATTATTTAAAAATAGCCATATGTAACCTATTGGTTAAGATTAAACTCAGGGTACACATCTTTGGCAACATGGCATTGCCAGTACATTCCTATTAAGGCACTTCATGAGCGAATATAAGCAAAACTGTAGCAAACTGCACTTTACAGCCCATTTGACCATTTCACCTCTGATGTGCAATGTAACTAAAACCCAAATAGCAATATCTGTATTCAGATACTAGCACCTGGAACACTTAACTAAATACTCAAGTACCTGTGCACATCTATCATATATATATCTGTGTGTGTGTGTGTGTGTGTATGTGTATGTGTGTGTGTGTGTGTGTGATGAATATGCACTATATGGACAAAAGAATTGGGACACAACTGTTTTTCAGGGTTTGGGCTAGGCCTCTTTCTTTCAGTGAAGGGCATTCTTAATGCTTCACCATATAAAGAGAATTTTGGACAACGCCATGCTTCCAACTTTGTGGGCACAGTTTGGGAAAGAACCTTTTCTGTTCCAGCATGACTGTGCCCCAGAGCACAAAACAAGGTCCATAAAGACATGGTTGGATGAGTTCGGTGTGGAAGAACTTGACCGGCCCGCACAGAGCCCCGACCTCAACCCCATCCAACACCTTTGGGATGAACTGGAACGGAGATTGCAAGCCAGGCCTTCTCGTTCAACATCAGTGCCTGACCTCATAAATGCCGTACAGACTGAGTGGGCACACAGAAATGTCTGTCCCACAGAAACTCCAAAATCTTGAGGAAAGATTATGTATACGTATACACTATATGGACAAAAGTATTGGGACGCCTGACCATTACACCAACAGGGACTATGCATTTAAATACATAGACTTTAATATGGAGTTGGTCTCCCTTTGCAGCTGTAACAGCTTCCACTCTTCTTGGAAGGCTTTCCACAAGATTTTGGAGTGTTTCTATGGGAATTTGTGTCCATTCATTCTGTACAGCATTTATGAGGTCAGGCACTTTGATCTGCATCGGCTGCTTTCTTCAGGGTGAATAAACAGTCGCCAGGCAAACATCTTCCATTACAGCCATGGCAACTCTCAGGAGACCAAATTCAAATGGATTTTAAAGAGGATTATTTTTGCACCATGTTAGTGGTCTACCGGGACCCACTTCAGTACAAAACTGACCTTGTCACTGTGCTAGGCACTGTGCCCAGAAATTTCCCAGCTCTTTGTTCCTAAAATACACTGAGACCTCAAACCAGCTTTGATGTGATATAGTGTTAGAGCATGGCTTACTGATTTTCACTGATGTGATGCGCCATCAATTTGTGTCATAATTAATTATCTTCCTAACATGATCAGACACAGTATGACAAAATGAGCAATATTATAGACCTCTCGTCATTAAAGATTAAGATACAATGTACTTTTAGTACAATGTGAATTCCTTAAGTATGTTTAGAACACAGAAATATGTATGAAAAGACAAGTTACAGAGAGTCTGTAAATAACTACATAAACGCCACAGAAAAGGTTGTGGTGTCTAAGCACTGGCCCCAGCATTGAGAGGATGAGTTTGATCCCCAGCGATGCCATAGCCATCCTAGGATGGGAGCAAGTGCTAAAAAGTGGCCCTCTTCACCCAACAGTGGTGTCTCAGAGGAAGCATGTGGGTGTCTCAGAGGAAGCATGTGCAAGTCTTGATCCTCACAGACAGGTAGCATCAAGTGATCAGGGCTACCCAATTACAGGTGGAACTAACCACAACTAAATCAGAGAAAAATCCAAGCTAAAAAAACAGAGGATTATAAGATGGCTTTTTAATGAGGCTCATTCTCTTACTGTTGGTTGCATTTTGTCCAGTCAAGAAACTAAGTATTTTGATACACACTATAAGGTAAGTTATTGTATTTGAGAGCACATCCAACACAGGCATGAACAAAGCAGTTATGCAAACATTTATATACGTTTATGCAAATTCAATGCATGCAATTTCTGATTTGACCCTGAAGAAAATCATATAAACAAACAACATGGCCTGGTCTGATAAATAACATTTTCTTTTATATTATGTAGACGGCTGAAGCAGTGTGATGTTCTGGGCAATGTTCTGTATGAAAACCTTGCGCCCTGGCATTCATGTGGATGTTACTTTGACACGTACCACCTGCCTAAACATTATTGCACACCAAGTACAGCTCTTCACAACAATTATATTGTTCTTCAGGTTGTTAAAAGAGTAACACAGATGCTCAAGTGGATTAAGATCTGGACTTGTGGATTGCTGCACCTTCACCTTTTTAGCAGACTGTAGAAAGGTTACAGTATCTGTCCTTCAGTTTTAGATGATCCGTCCCTGCTAGAGAAAAGCACCAAAACAATATGATGCTGCCACCTCCATGCTTCACTGTTGGAACAGTGTTTGTTGAGGCCTGTGCAGTGTTGGAGTTGTGGCATTCAAACTTAATATTGCATTTTCTTTTTACTGCACTTTCAAACTGGGCTTTATTTACCTTTGATGGACCTTCCTGTTCTAATGACAGCAGTAGAGAGGCATCAGCTATTTTACATACAATTTATCTCTAAGAAAAATCTTGACTGTGAATTTAAGTTACAAAACAAGTCAGAGCATGACATCACACAAGCAAAACAATACAACAGGAGATTATAGATTCAGTCCTCCTTAGTTGAGAAGAAAGGAATGGCTTGATAACATAACAGAAAGCGCATTATGAAATCAGAGTACTTTTAAATTCCATTTCCAAATGGGATTTTGACTTTACAATCAGTTAAAACCACATATATTGTAAAGGATACTGGAGTGGTTCATTCATTTCAAAGCTTTCTATCTCACATCAGTTCCGTTTCAGCACTGCAAAACTGTATTGTACCTTAGAGTAACTGCAAAATTCTGAACTGAATAAGCGAGCCACTCACTATAGCAGTGCAGCCATATCACCGCTATCAAAAAGAGAATTACAGAATTAACTGAAGAACTAATGATCTGACTCAATGAATTAAGAGATTTTTTAACCTAATGCTCACTTTATTGAAATGAACAGTCTGAAAGAATCTCAATCAAACCTCACATCATCTAATATTGTATTATAATTTAATATAAATCATCTAGTAAAGTGAAATATACTTAAATGAGTCTTTTTAATCAGAGCTAAGCAGCTCTGAACTGGCCAATTTTTTAGTAAATCAGGTCCTAAATGTCACAATTTCATAACCTTTTCAATTTGGCGTTATGAATGCCAGAATTTGATGTCCTTTGTTAATCCCTGTGTTTGCATTTCAGATCAGTCCTGTGGCTAATAATGTAATAAAAATGCAATCTGTGTGTGTGTGTGTGTGTGAGTGTGTGTGTGTGTGTGAGTGTGTGTGTGTGTGCGTGTGTGTGTGTGTGTGTGCGTGCGTGTGTGTGTATGTGTGTGACTGTTAATTCTGTTAATCATCTTTACTAACACAGACACACATTCTCACATACATACTGCCCCACGACTCTCTCTGTCTCGTTCTGTTACTGTCGGCCATGCTTTTGACTTTTGGTCAGATTAACAAGATCTAATAAACTGTTGATATTATATAAAAATATATACCTTCAATATACTCTTTTTTATCATTTAAAATGATGACTGGACCATTAGAAATGGTCCAAAATTGAAATCCTTTTACATTAACACATTAAAGCGAGGCATGTTTTTTCAGCACTTAAAAGTTATCAAATAGTTCATAGTATTTAATGAACAATATGTGAATGAAGAATAAGCCTGTCTTTTAAAGGATTAATAAAGCAACACTTCTTAAAGTTCAAGGAATGATTTTTAGTCATAATTTCTAAAACTCATAAAGTGTGCGACTGTACAAATAAGATCAGTGTTAACTGTGTAGAGCTGCGGCCTGATAACACAGGCTGTTTCAACTCTTTAAACCAGAAGTTTCCCAAATCCTCATATTTGAGCGTGCTGAGTTCTGGGAATTTTATGCTTTTGTTTGTTTATTTACCTTCAACTCCAGTTACTGATCTCTTTCCGGTTTTGCGGTTTTGAGAGTGTAGCGTGTGACGTTTGCCCCACTTCCCTTAATCTGTTTCAACTTTTTCTTCAGCTGTGAATTTATTCTCTGTCTGATGTGGATTTCGGGAAGCATATTGGTTATGCAATAATAATAAATGATGTTGTGATAAATAAAGCAGGAGAATACACTCAACTCGGCCTGACCTTTATGGCAGCTTACAGGCTGGGATTAACAGCTTTTGTTTTTAAGGTCTGTGTCAGAGGAAGAAGACCTGAGTTTGCTAATGCTGTTAGCTGGAATGAAATGAAAATATAGTCATAAAGACGTGTCAGAAAACAGCAATAACTCTAACTCACAACTTCTGAACTGTGTCACACTTAGAGGGCAGTGGTGAGTAATGTTTGTTTACTGGAGACAATGCATTTTTGGTAGCAATTAATCCTTTAATTCATTCATTTTCTGTAACTGCTTATTCCTTACTAGGGTTGCGGATGCCCAGAGCCTATCCCAGCAACCACTCACCCTGAGAGGGGGCGCCAGCCCACCACAGGGCACACATACACACACACGACCAATTTAGAATCCCCAATTCACCTGACGTGCATGTCTTTGGACTGTGGGAGAAACCGAAGACCCCAGAGGAAACCCACAGCACCACAAGGAGAATATGCAAACTCCACGCACACACAAGGCCAGGACCCAGATTCAAACCCCCAACTTTGGAGGTGTGAAGCAACAGTGCTACCCACTGCGCCACCGTGGGGGTGGGAGCAATTAATCGTCAGAGAAAATTTCTTGATCGTGACAGGCCTATGCAGCTAACATGACATCACAAAATGTATGTGTGTCTTATTTCAAGCTAATGATTTTTCCAACACTGTCTGTTGATACAGACAGAATACCAATGCCCAGCATTAAAGATCATCTCCAACTGTCAAGCCACCTCCTGACAAAAGCATTGTAAAAATAATGAGAATTAAATCCATGAAAGCCCGTGAGGACGTCAGCAGAGGGTTTTCCATCCACCTCCATGAGTTTCTCAGTGATGAAGAAAAGTGTGAATATGATGAGGTAAACTCTTTTTTTGGAATAAGGGATGACGTAGTGGGAATGAAGGTCACATGCTCCCTCTGGTACGTGTAGGTTGACACTGCTGTGGCATTCCCAAAGGTTCAGTGGGCTCCGCCCAGCATCTCTTAATTGCTCCTGCTTCAGCCACATCCAGCTTATGGGGGGGCGTTAAAACTGCTCAACTGAGAGCTAACAAAGGAGCGAATCCCCCATCATGCATGTGGAGCAAAACTCCAATCTCAGGCCGTGTGGTGTAACATCATCTTTAGGAATTTGCAAATTAGTTCATGGAAATGCTGTTTAATTTTTTTTTTTTTTTACCAACTTTTTGGGAAATTTACTAGATATGCTAGATGTTTTTATTAAAAACCCAGTATGAACTCAGAACAGTGCAAGGCAGGTTTACAGCATCTAGGATTGGTTAAAAACTTGCGTAAGGATGAGCAGTCACCTGTCCAAACACAGAGCGGTGTCTGACGTTTGCCTCCATACTTTTTATAGGCATCAGTAATAAAATGTAAGAAGCCACAAAGCAAGATTACAAAAGTGTGTGATGATTTAGACATGCAGTTTCGACATCATGTTAGCCGGCTATAGGCTTCAATAATTGAAGTTCCAGTGCAAAACCAAAGAAAACTTCAGACACTACAGTCGGGGTGATGGGGGAAAAATCATGTACAAACTATTCCTTTAAGGTTCCGATTCTAATATACTGAACAAATGAGTAGATCGCAGACCATTCATTCCAGAGCAGCTGACATGAGTGAAAATAAACTGGTTTTATTGATTCAATGGGATTAGATCTATGGAAGCAAGTTTGCCAATTTTGGAAAAAATACGAACCCCATTATCATAAAGAAAACACCAAAACTTATCCAAGCAAAGGAGGTCCCCACTCAGCAAATGACTAAGCAAGCTGTTAAACCTGCTTAACCAAGCAGATATGTTTCCTTTACTAGACATGATCATTAGGCTGAACCTACCCACACTGCATACACACAGGAACATATATTCGACAGAGGTCACCTGTTCTGCTAAAGAGGGCAAAGCTGTGAATGGACAGGGAGGGTGGATGGTGAAGACAGGTGCTCTTTTAGACACCTGGAAGGGCTCAATGATGAGAAATGAGGGAACTTATAAAGTAAAGTGGCCCCTTATAATCATGCATGAACACACCACAGCATAGTACAGTGTGAAATTCTTTCTCTGCATTTAACCCATTCAACAAGTGAAGCAGTGAGCTGCCAGCGACGCAGTGCCCGGTGAGCAGTGTGTGGGGATAGTGTCTTGCTCAAGGGTACCTCAGTGGTGCCACTAGCAGTCCTGGGATTCAAACCCACACCCTTCTGATTGCAGGGGCAACTCCCTAACCACCAGGCCACTCCAACTTCTTTTTTTTTTTTTTTTTAAATGTTGCACCCTGTTGGATCACTACTCGTAGAGTGACAGATTTCAGTACATTTCTGAGCGCATTTTCAGCACTTTTGCACATTTTATCAGCCTCAGCTCCCACAATCTGACCATATAATACCGGCAATAACAGCCAGCCTGATTTTGAACCTATTTATCCTGATTTAGCTCCTAGTTAATCCTCAGCCATGAGGTTGCCAGTTACAGCTCTGTGAACCACATACAAGATGAATAATTTAAAACATGTAGCTTAATTTAAACTTAAACTCATTTCTGTCAAAGACAAAACAGTTTTATCAAAAAGGTACAGCGGAAAGAGAAGAAAACAGCATCTCAACCTGTATAGAGCTAAAACAAGAGTGAGAAAAAAGTAAGTAAAAGTAAAGGTAGTTGTACTCACGCCTGAACTCTGCTAGTCACAGCATAGTGTCCACATCTGTTTCTTTATTATTTTCTTTTAAAATCTCGCAACTCCAGCATCCGAAATAGAGCCATGGTGAAGAATGAA
This sequence comes from Brycinus macrolepidotus, assembly GCA_037974445.1. Classification (NCBI taxonomy): domain Eukaryota; kingdom Metazoa; phylum Chordata; class Actinopteri; order Characiformes; family Alestidae; genus Brycinus; species Brycinus macrolepidotus. The sequence goes on from JBBPCZ010000042.1 coordinate 33,488,618, forward strand.
GTCTTTAACTCCTGTGAGAAGAGAAGCCGTGGAGTTTGTGTGCGTCTCAGTGTCCTAAAAAACACCCGAGACGTGTCCACACCAAACTCCGCGCCACGCTCCCTTTACGCATTTTGTTTTACACTTTTTCCTCTTGAATTTCCTTATCCCAGCTTTTCTGAACATTAACGCCAATTTAGGATCACGTCGAGCCACTCCTTTCTCCTGCTTTCTCCCTCAGAGGAGATATAATTTCAGTTTTTTTCCAGAAAAGAAGAAAAAAAAAAAAAGCCCACGCGTGTCCCCTCCCCGCGCGCAGCTGAGCCGAGGGGGGATTAAGGCAGCGAGGCGCGCGCTGCTGTTTTAATTATTGTGATTATTCATCACTCTTAATCACAAACCAACAAAACAGATAAACAAACAAGTGCCCGGGGACAGGGCAATTACGACCGAACAGATGGAGTCTTAGGGTGGGGGTGACTTCAGGTAAAGTGGGACCCTCTTGACGACCAGTCACAGCACAAGTCATTCATACGATGATGAATATGAAGAAACGTCACTTAAATGTGTGTGTGTGTGTGTGTGTGTGTGTGTGTGTGTGATGAACATGAATAAACATCACTTAAACGTTCCTTACTCAGCTCCTAAACGTGCTGAATAAACGTGTAGCGAATATAAGATGAATGTAATTGTGTGTGAGAGATACACACCACAGGGACAAAAGTATTGGGACACACCTGTTTTTCAGGGTTTTGGCTAGGCCCCTTTCTTCCAGTGAAGGGTAATCTTAATGCTTCAGCGTACCAAGACATTTTGGACAATGCCATGCTTCCAACTTTGTGGACACAGTTTGGGGAATGACCTTCTCTATTCCAGCATGACTGTGCCCCAGTGCACAAAGCAAGGTCCATAAAGACATGGTTGGATGAGTTTGGTGTGGAAGACCTTGACTGGCCCACACAGAGCCCTGACCTCAACCCCATCCAACACCTTTGGGCTGAACTGGAATGGAGATTGCGAGCCAGGCCTTCTTGTTCAACATGTCATCGTTTTGTGACGCATTCATAACTGCCTGTTCTTTGGTTTTAGATGAGAAGGGACTAATAGTGACTTAAATATTAAAGTAGGCCCCTTATAGTCACACGTGAACACACCACACAGTGTGAAATTCTTTCTCTGCATTTAACCCATTCACCAAGTGAAGCAGTGGGCTGCCACCAACAAGGGGCACCCAGGGAGCAGTGTGTGGGTACCTCAGTGATGAGGCTAGCAGTGTTGGGATTCAAACCCACAACCTTCTGACTGCAGGGGCAACACCCTAACCACTAGGCCACCAGCTGCCCCATGTGTTTTTTTATCATTTTGGTCTGCTTTTGATAAGGGGCTCTTGAATGCTACTGAGCTGCTGTCGAATTGCTGTTTTATCACCTCTCTGTCCCTTTTTACTGTGCCTTTAGGACTGATTTATGTAGATCACATTGGCTCTGATTGGCTGTCCTGTATTGTGTCACAGAGAAAAGTTATGTGCTGGAGCTTATAAGTCTGTGTCACACACACCACAGTGTGGTGGCTGTACTGAGAAGTATCTCTAGCCACAGACTCACCAGCATAAAGTGCTCCACTGAACGCCACAGAAAATCCTTCTTTCCCACTGCCATCAGACTCTACAACTCCTCCCTCTGTCACACATCCACACAATAATCTGTTCGATAGCCTTTTGCTACTTTGTTGTGCAGTTTCTTACTGGGTTGAAATCACTATCATTATGTGTATCACTATGTTTACTATTTTTCTACCATGTGCAATATTGTGCAATGTTCTTATCAGGTGCTAAAACATCATCATTATGTGCAATACCTTATTATGTGCAATAGTCTTAGCATGTGAATATCACTACTTATGTGAATATTACTGATCTATAACTGATCTCTATTATGTGCAGTAACATAGTCCGAGCTACCGTCTGTGTCGTTAGTAATTCACTTTACTGTAAGTTACTTATCTATTGTATTTATACACAGCGTTTGTGTATATAGTATAGTGTATTTCATATTGAGTTTTTTTCTACAGATGTTTAAAGATCTGTTTATATTTTTTTGTTTTATATTGTTCTTGTCTCTGTGTGTCTGTGCACACAGAGACAAGAGCAGTTTCCTCCGGGATCAATAAAGTTTTCTGATTCTGATTCAGAAAAAAACCGTATTAACAAAGACCTTGTTGTTTTTGATTTAGGCCAACTTTAGCCTCGTAGCTCCAGTTTGAAACTGAAGAAGCAAATTTTGGACAACAAATCTGACTCGGCTGAACAACTACATCTAAAGTAAGAAGAAAAATGTAAATTTGACTTTTTGCAAAACCATTCTTTTAAAGTCAACAAATCAAATTTGATTTCCTTGTTATTTAGTCTCTGGTCATATTAAGCATGACTCATCATGTCATATTATTCAGAAGACACTTTTTCTTGATATTTCTGTTGACTCTCATTGAAATCAAATGACTTTATTAATCGTTAATACCTTGCTTTACCTTCCTGTCCCACCACCCCACTATGACAGAATGAATGCCCACTATTACCTTAAAGACCCTGCTTGTTGCTGTGTTTCACTCAGAAAGTTGTCGCAATAAAATAAAGTGGCCCCTTATAGTCATGCGTGAACAGTGCAAAATTCCTTCTCTGCATGTAACCCATCCACCAAGCGAAGCAGGGGGCTGCCACCAATGAGGGGCACCTGCTCAAGGCTACCTCAGTGATGACACTAGCAGCTGGGATTCAAACCCACAACACTATGACTGTGGCTGGTGTAACCGAAGCTGCTCCAGCTGCCATTTAGGAGTAGCTTTCCTCAGTGGGGCTCCCTTTGGTCCTTCTGAAGTCCAGCAACTGTTTGCACACACAGACTGAGGTTAGATACTTCAATAAAGTCACATATGAACCCGAACATGAACACAGCAGAGTGTTAGCTGTAAGTTGACTGTTGGTATGGGTGGGTCTGGGTAAAGGGGTGACCACACATTGTTGCTCTGTCACGGCAGCACTTTTAAACTTAATCACAACATATAACACATGTCCAACACAGGGACATGTCATCAGGTGCCTAGCAACCCAGCTAATGAGCTCAATACTAACACCTGGGTTGTAGATTCCTGATAACATGCACAAGTGGCCTAGAACTAAACTTAAACTAATGGCGGCCTCTAGTGGCCGTAACACACAGACCTGACACCTGGGATAGAGTTTATTAACCTAGGATAGTTTTTTAACCTAGGACAGAATTTATTAAACTAGGATAGAGTTTATTAAGCTAGAATAAAGTTAATTTACCTGTAACGGAGTTGAAGGTACAGTTTATTAACCTAGGTTAAAGTTTATTAATCTAGGAAAGAGTTTATTAAACTAGGCTTGAGTTTATCAACCCAGTAACCCAGGATAGAGTTTCTTAACTTAAGACAGAGTTTATTAACCTATGATTGAGTTTATTAACATAAAATAGAACTTATTCACCTACAGAATGCATGGAATTGTCAGAAGGCCTCTTTGGTCTTCATTCAGATCAAATGAAGATGAAAAACGTGCTCATATGATCATTAACCTTCAGTGGTTCTCAAAGTCTGTGACATATAGACAGGGGGTCCATGAGGGTCCCTGGTTTTGTTTGTCATTTCCTAAATGATGTAACATGAGTAGAGACTTGGTAACTTGAGAAATGCGTGATGTGTAAATTTGACTTTTTGCAGAACCATATTAAGGAGAACTCATCATATCGTATTATTCAAAAGACAAATTTACTGATATTTCTGTTGACTTTTATTGAAATCTAATGACTTTAACCAGTGATATCATGCTTTGCCTTTCTGTCTCACCACCCCATTATGATACAGTGAAACCCCACTATTACTATTAGAGACCCTCTTTGATGTCGTGTTTCACTCAGAAAATTGTTACAATTCGGAAGAAAACTATTAAGAGTTTAATAATCTAAAATAGAGTTTATTAAGTCAGGATAGAGTTTATTAAGATAGGATAGAGTTTATAAATCTAGAATAGAGTTCATTAAGCCAGGATAGAGTTTATTAATCTAAGATGGAGTTTAGTAATCTAGAATAGAGTTAATTAAGTCAGGACAGAGTTTATTAAGATAGGACAGAGTATATTAACACATGAAGGAGTTTATTTGCCTGTAATAGAGTTTATCATCCTAGAATAGGGGTTATTAGGATAGGATAGAGTTTATTAAGCCAGGGTATAGTTTATGTAACTGTAAAATAATTTATTAACGTAGGATAGAATTTATTCACCTGGGATAGAGTTTATTAAGCTAGGATACATTTTATTAACCTTGGACGGAATTTATTTTTTTACTAGGATAGAGTTTGCTGCTCTATAAACTGTTCTATAATTTTTCTATACTTCAGCCCTTTGTGGATTATTAATGCTCTGTAGGTATGTGACATATAGCTAGGGGTCACATGAGGGTCCCTGGTTTTGTTTGTTGTTTTCTAAATTTGGCTGGTGATCATTTTAGACATTTCTAAATTTCTAAAATGATGTGGAGACTTGGTAACTTTTTTTTACACTGGAAAGAGTTTCTGGCTGAAAGGACCACTGACGAATGGTCGTTTGCTTGGACGTTTGATTGAAAAATGAGCTTGAAGATGTGATGCAATCTCGCCCCCCTCTGGCTGACAGACCCCTTACAGCACTGAGGAGTTCTGCTGTTCCCTCTTCCACCGTGTGGGGGCAGTAAAGAGCCCCCTCGAATAGCTGGTAAATAACGTGTGAGGAAGACTGAGACAGGTTTATTTTGTTAGCTAGTGTTTCAGATTCGTTTTTTATTCTTCAGATCCAGTCATGTCGGAAAGAAAAGTCTTAAATGTAAGTGGATTTAGTACTCTTTCCCCTCTTGTGGTGAAGTAAGGCAACATGGCTGATAAACTTTTTAAAAAATCCTTTAATATGTGGATATGCTAAGCTTAGTTAGCATCTTAGCTAACAAATATTTAAGTTATTTGGCTGATAATCAGTTCTTCTTTTATTTACATGAATTTATTATCCTCTGAAGAAGTGAAGAAGCTTGTCATGTTACTAATAGGATACACAAACCTTGTGTTTTGAGACATTTGTATACTTTAGCCACACATGCTACTCCGTAGTAGCAACCCTTTAAAGGGCTCGTATCTTGGAAACCAAAATGTTAAATTGTTACTTATTGTAATTGCATTATACTATTTATTGTATTTTCTTTTTAATTATTAAATGATTTTAATATAAATAGTGTTTGATGCAGGGTGTAATTACTGCTAAAGTTTCAAATGTATGTCACTCCCCAGTACATATAACCCAAATGGAAACTAAGCTGCAAAAACAGGCCCTTTAGAATACTGTTTTTGTGACGTCAAAAACCAATGCTGATCTATATTCACTTGTTCAGTCTGCAGCAGTTTAGCCTACCTATTAACCTTGAAGTAATAAAGTGTGTCGTACTGCTTTCTGAAGACGGTAGCTTGAAGGCAGCTAGTCAGAGCACAGATCATTAACAGTGACTAAAACAGCCTTTTTCATTCCAAGCAGTAAGGACAGATGTTCAAAAGGTCATGTGAAGTGATCTATGAGTGGTTTTGGTGCATTTGGTCCCCTTCCAGTATTAATTCAGAAGCACATTTCTGGAATTACAATATACAAAAGAGCAGGGGGCATTACATGTTCACATTAATGAGTTTTGAACCTTGAGAATTTCTTTGCAGCATGGTATATTTTCATTACTTGATTATCATTGTGTCTTTTTATTTTTTTTTTAGTATGAAATGATCATGGGTGAGGGGACAGGGAGTGCACTGTGATTGCATTTTAGAGAAAAAATTTATTCAGTAGAAACAGTGCAGGGTTTCCCACAGAAGTGAGTTCTAATTACGGTGTAAGGGGGTTTTTGGGTGGTGGGGGTGAGAAAAAATGTTGTCAGCTAGGGGGTGGGGATTTATGTTGATGTTGAGGTGTCAGTTTTCAAATTCTGATTGATGGTAGGCCTAATATTCCAAGAACTGCTGCAGGATTGCTATCTTATGTGACTGGAAGCTTATGGTAGATTTGTACAGTTAGTTTGTTGCAGAGACATTACTACATAATTTTACATGGAGGCAAATTATTACACATTTCTATACTCTCTTACCTTCTAGTTTCTTATAGTATTAATGTTTTTTTCATGGTTGACCATGTAATAACAGTTTCAATATATACCTCATGTAGAGCTACAGATTCTTTGTTCAGCACTTAACTGAACATTTGAACATTCTGTGTTTGGCTACATTCTGTAATATAGATATCGTCAGTAATTTGTGACATATTGTTAAACACACTTATCCACACTTTTCTCACTGTTACATCTCACTGTTTCTGTTTTTGTAGAAATACTATCCCCCAGATTTTGATCCATCTAAAATCCCCAAACTCAAACTCCCCAAAGACCGGCAGTATGTGGTTCGATTGATGGCTCCATTCAACATGAGGTGAGTTCCTTGGAAGAACTACTAACCATCTGTTATATTCACAAATAAAACTGACAAATATTTTAATCGAGCATGTATATGTGCGTATAATGCAGGTGTCGCCAGTCTAATACACAAAGAGCCCTTGTAGCTGCAGATTTTCATTATGGTTGAGCAGAAGCTCATTTAAGCACACACACTGACATAAGCCTCAAACAGCTGATTAGTTATAGGATGTTTACTTGGTTGTAATGAAAGCCTGTGGCCACACTGGCCCTTAGAGGATAAGACTGGTGACCCCTGCTCTAATAACCTGTTCGTTTCAGGTGTAAAACTTGTGGAGAGTACATATACAAAGGGAAGAAGTTCAATGCAAGGAAAGAAACCGTACAGAACGAGCAATATATGGGACTGCCCATCTTCCGCTTCTATATCAAATGCACAAGATGTCTGGCTGAAATCACATTTAAGGTATGTGCCAGTGCTAACTTCTAGAAATTGTAGACCAAGGGTGTCCATTCTGATCCTCACAGAGCCGGAGTGGCAGCACATTTTCAGTCCATACATTCCACTTGTTTGATTAGTTGGTCACAACTGATCATGTTTTCCTGCTTTTAAAAGAAAACCTGGCCCTGTGGGAATAAGATTGGGCTCCGCTGGTGTAGTTGTTTCCTAGTCTTGTGACTAACCCCACATCCCACTTTTGCAGTGCTCATTGTGACCATGTCTTCTTTTTGGTTCTCCCTTAAATAGACAGACCCAGAGAACACAGACTATGCTATGGAGCACGGTGCGACCCGAAACTTTCAGGCTGAGAAACTGATTGAAGAAGAGGAGAAGAAAATCCAAAGGGAGCGAGAGGAAGAGGAGCTTAACAATCCCATGAAGGTAATGTTGAACATGCCTTGTTAGTTTTACTTTAAGCATATTAGTCTTAAGCAAGTAATCCTTCAAATTCACAGAAACCTAACATGTTTTGAGTAACATTAGTCTACGGTGATTTGCAAAAGTATTCAGACCCCATTATATTTTTCTGGATTGCAAAAGATTTGTACACATATCTATCCATTAGGTATTTTTAATGTAAACTCTTATGCTGCAGCAATATATTTCCAAAGTCAAAACGTTTTTCTATAGATATTTAACTAAAGAAGAACAATTCAAATATAGGGTTTGCACAGGAATTCAACCCCTTCACATTAATACTTCGGAGAGAAAGTCAAAGCCGTTCCAAAACATTCACCTTTTGGCCATTCCAAAATAGACAACCTTACTCACAAGTAGTACCTAATTATGGTCAAATAAGTGTCACCTTTGTGTCCTTTTTTTTTTTATTAATGTATCATACATGTAAACCTGAAGCTTCCAAAGCACAAGGGTATGAATACTTATGCAAACAGCATATTTTTTTCTTTTTATCTTTTTAATATTGGTAGACAAATGATCTATTTTGGCATTAAAATATACTGCTGGAGCAAACTAGTTCTCAACATAAATGTTGTTTGAGAAAAATTGTGTTTCATAAAATTATGATGACTTCCAAGGGGACTGAATACTTTTGCAAACATCTGCATATAGCACTGAAAGGTGCTCTACTTGCATAATGAACTATGTCAAGTCATAGCAAACAAACAAGTAAATCTTGGTGGTTCAGCCGCATTAGAATTCTGTTCGCTCATCAAAATTCACTATTGTGCCCCAAGGTTCTGGAGAACCGTACACGGGATTCGAAGCTGGAGATGGAAGTTCTGGAGAATCTACAGGAGCTGAAGGAACTGAACCAGCGGCAGGCTCTGGTGGACTTTGAGTCTATGCTGGGACAGTACAAGGAGCTGGAGAAGAGACAGAGGGAGAAAGAACAGGAGGAGGATGAGCAAGAGACCAAGTATGTGTAGAGTATAGCATCCCTATTGCAGCATGGTTGTTTTATACAGTGTCTGTTTACAGTATTTGGAGGAGCTATTTTACAAAAGGAGCTGTTGGAACAAAGTACTGGGGACCCAGAGATATGAGAATTGAGAGTCGATTCCAATATCTCATCATTTTCATATTCATTTGCAAAGTAATGGGAGTTACAAATGTAGATATTTTAGCACATTAGTCCAGAGGATGCAATATTGGTCATAAGTATTTTTTTTTTTTTGTGCTTGATATGATGCAGTTGTTTATTATATGGAGTCTTAACAAATCACAAGAAAAAGGATGGTAGACAAAAACACTATACAGAGCAATTGCTCTGTTAGTGCAGTTTGTAAGAATAAGTGTAAGCACTTCCTTTTCAACTCTGGCACGTTGAACTCTGAAACAGACCAGAGATGTTTATAAAGATCAAATACAAAATGAACTGTAGTCTCCTCTCTTCATACTATACTTTCTAATTTCTGACAGTGGCTGCCTTGTCGATCAATATTCTCTCTCACTCCCCCCTTCTCTCTTTCTCTTCCTTTTTCTTCTTTCTCTCTTCGTTCTCTCTCTAGGGAGATGCTGGAGAGGGCTTTGGTGAAGAGGCTGAGGGACTCAGACTCTGACTCTGATCAGGAGGAAGAGAATGGAAAAAAGCAGCAGAAGAAACACTCTGATGAAAGACCCACAGACATCCTGACCACAGACAGAAGCACAGACACAAAGGTACTTTAGCTTCCATTAGTTGGTTATTGAGAAGTGCTTATTACTCAAAGAAAGAGTTTAAAATAGTTAAGGTTAGAATCATAATCATAACCAGCCTTTATTGGCCAACTGTGTACACATAAAAGGAACTTGCTACTAGTCAGGCAGCAGAAGAGGATTTTAGTGATGTGATGGAACCAAAATGCAGGACGCATTGGGCTGAAAACCAAAAAAAGCTGATAATAAATAAACAGAATGCATAGAATAAACAAACACCTTCAACAGCAGAGAACAGATGTTCATTCAAGGCACTGAATTCCATATATTTATAGGCATATTTTGCACTCTGACATTTAAATTATTTCATCTTTTTTTTTTGGGAACTAAAATCCTTTGGTTGATGGTCAAAAATATAATTTTTGGTTTTCAGCTGAGAATTATTGGTGCATCCCTTGAAAATGTTTCATTATGCAGTTGCTTAGACATTCATTTCTGAATTCTTTTATTTGTACACACTCACAGACATGGAAACACTCATTGCTAAACCAGTGTAGGGGTATTAGCTCCTATGCATAAACATTAGTTTAAAAAAGCACAGAAAATTCAGGCTTTGCATGTGTTTTTGTAAAATGCATTTTGCATTTCTCACATTTTAATCCACGGCTTTGTATTCTTGCTCCTCCTCCACAGGCCTCCTCGTCCACTGGAGTGAAGTGTCAGAAAGTGGAGAGCTGGGAGAGGAGTGTGGGGGGGTTGGGAGGGAAAAGTGTACTGGGGTCATTAGTAGTGAGGAAGAAACCTGTTGCCACAAACACAACACAGCAGTCTGCAACTGGAAGCCAGACAGGTAGGGATACATGAGCCTGTACAGCTTAGCGCTATCGCACTAGTTTAGAAGCCTCTTTTTAAAGACTTTGTAGTTTCTTTTTTTTCATCACAGTAATTTTGGAATATTTGAAAGACTCTACATGCTCTTTGTTTAATTTGAAAAACATTTCTCTTCTGTTTTTTTTATTTTTAATAAATTCACATTGCTTCATTAATTGTCAAAAATAGAGTATTATAACTATAACTGATAGGAGGAGAGTTTGCATATTTTCTCCATATTCGTGTGGGTTTCCGCTGGGTACTCTGCTAAGGTCCGTGTGTGTGTGCGCCTGGCGTGTAATGGACAGGCAGTCTGTCCAAGGTGTTTCTCCACCTTTCACCGTATGATTGCTGGTATGGGCTACTGTACCCCGCGCATCCCTTTTTAAGGAATACTGGTTCAGGTGATGGATGGATAGATGATAGGGAAGGCTTAATGATGATGATGGTTTTGTATTAAATTGTTCAAACTGTATTGTGGCTTGTCACAAAGCACAATCTCTCAGTAAGCTAGACAACTTGAGCGAAACACAGAGAACTAAGGGATGTCTTATTACAAAGTCCTTAATCTTGGCTTAATTTATCAACCTGGAAAACGACTGCTTTCTGGGGCATTCTCTTGGTGTGATGCAATTGTGTGCTGGATTACATTTTCTGTTTTATTTCTCCGTACGATTCAGATGTAGCTGCTCCTAAACCTGCAGAGACGTGTTCTTCAGCTCCTGGCGGCAGCCGCCCGACAGCACCCGCTCAGAACGGCTCCTCTCTCAGCCTGCTGGGGGCGTACTCAGACAGCGACGAAAGCAACTCTGACTGATGGTCAATTAGTGCTGTTGGAGGCCGTCATTGATGTGAAAAAACACAGAAAAGACAGTCCGAAGGAAACACACTCAAGAACAGACACCTGCTTCGTAATTTCAGTTGAATATGACTCTTTTTAAATGATCATTCTTGCTGAATTACTATCATTTCAAATTGATTCGTTTCTACTGAAGTAAATAAATGTTTCCCTGGTTTTAAATGGGAAAATATAGCTTTTATGTTCTTTTCCCTTAAATAAGATCCCTTGTCAAATCTGCCTGAACATAATCTGTTATTGTCATTTTTCTAAACTGTCTCAACACAAGGGTTAATATTTGGTCAGTATACTCATGTTCTTTGTGTATCATATAGCTTATACGCTTTCCTTTTGTTTAGTGTGTCATTCATATTGTCACTGTTTCTCTAAGCCAGACTGACAAGCCTTTCATTGTGGTACGTTAAGTCTTTAATCCTCAGTGATTTACATTGAACTTATCTGCCCACTGTCAGGGTGGTTTCAGCCACACAGTATGCATTTGAAGTTTATACTGGAGTTCTTTATAAGCTGGTTAGTCAGAGATCAAGACTAGGATAAGTGAAGACACTCCCTCCCCAGTGGAAACCCTTCTTAGTCTGGGACAGAGATGAAAACGTGTATAGAAAATGACCCTTTTAAATGTGGCTGTCAGGAGGGGGGGGGGGGGGGGGGGGGGGGGGGGGGGGGGGGGGGGGGGGGGGGGGGGGGGGGGGGGGGGGGGGGGGG
>JBBPCZ010000042.1:33500214-33518411 GCA_037974445.1 Brycinus macrolepidotus
TATATATATATAAAATTGCACAGGAGCATAGCTGATGTTATTAAAGTCCATGTTGGTGTAATAGTAAGGCGTCCCAATACGTTTGTCCATATAGTGACAATTCCACTCTGAACAAAGGAGGGAGAAAAGTAGGCTGTGGACTCTCCCACTAAACTCACAGCTGACTGTGGGTTTAACCAGCTGGCTGACATCTCCCACTCCACCTTCAGTTTAGGCAGTCAGAGAGGGAGAGATGGACCTCAGAGTTCACTCAGGAGTGTCTCATCTTTAGATTTTCCTCAGCAGGTCCTGAGAAGGTGAGTGGAGCTGCACGGTTAACTTCATCTCATCACAGACATGATTTTTCTCTGATTTCAGCTTCCAAGTGCTTGTGTTTTTGGGATTTACGAGGTTTTTACCAGAATAACTGGAAATATCTGATGATGGTTCACTGTCGACTGGTTAAATTAAAATATATTCGTCCAAATTTGGCTTCTTGGATAGTTTGTTGTGCTCGTTTTTGTCCGTTTTTAACAGTTTTCCTCCTCTCGTTGTCTTTTTCTGCTACCTTGGCTAGCTTGTTGCTAGCTAGCGAGGTCTTATTGAATGGTACGTGTTAGCAACCTTGCTATCATAATTTCTCGAAAATGAATGAATGTTTTGTTCTATACTGAGGAAAAATGCATCTCTGCAAGTTTCAGTTGAGGTTAAAATATCAAGTTTGTCTGGGAAATGTTGCTCTGGGTCAGGGTTTACAAAGTGGAAGCAGTCTAAAGTGTCCTAGCTGGCTAGCTGTGTTTAATACAGCTGGACACAGGAAACTTTCTGGGAGCTGGGTTATGCATGTCGAGGCTTTTTAAACGACAATTATTAAAAATAAAGTCAAATAAAATAAACCACCAGGTCGAGACAAATTGGAGTTAAGTTTAGGAATAAAGTAGTGCACAAAAAGGACCCCGAAGGCAGTCATAAATGAAGGAATGTGAAGGGTTTGGGCAGGCTGGGTGGTGGAGGCGTTGTCCTTTGTGGATCCAAGTGGGGAAAGTTTTCATTTTTCTTTCCCTTTCTCCCTTTTTTCTAGGCTACCACAAACTGAAAGAGTTGGATGTTCTCGGCCATCGGTAAATCGGGCTTATTAAAGGTATCTAATACTAATGAACAGTGCATGCACCTTTTTTGCAACTTTAACAGCTAAATTTATAACCTAAATCCGACTGACCTGTCCTGATCCATGTGTCATGTGAGTTTATGGGCATTTCTGCAGACTAAACGAGGGCAAAAATCAACTTTTTAATTGTGAGAAAATTACAAATCAGTGGAAAGTCAAATAGACTTTCTTATGTGGTTTCTGATGCAGTATGACATACTTGCTTATGTGGTTTATGATGCATATGTCACATTAGTCTTCAGTGCAAAATGAAAGAACCAAATGTTCATTACATTTGGGGTGAGGGGGAAATTGTGTACATTTACAGATGATTCATTTAAGCCGCTCTCTTCCTGTGCAACAGACCCATGGCAAAGTGGTTGAAAGATTACCTGAGTTTTGGCAGCAGGAAAGGACCTCCGCAGCCACCCAAGCCAGACTACACAGAGAGCGAGATTCTCCGGGCGTACCGTGCCCAGAAGGAGCTGGACTTTGAAGATCCATACGACCCGACGGAGAACCAGACACAGAACGGTAAAGGCACTACTGATTCGTTCCCTGCATTTGGGACAGTTCTCCCCAACGGCGTGGAGGTGAAGATCGTGTCTCCAAAACACAGACTGATAAAAGTGGAATCTCAAGAATTTGGGCGCTGCAAGATCCCACTGAGCATTGTGTCCTTCGAGGAGCCCCATACCCCTGTAAGTCTTTATTTTTACAAGTTACATATACAGTGCTTATGCAACCTGTTAGACTGGAACATGAATTTGCTTTGAATACTTCATAAATGAATCATTGATGTGTCATGCTGTTGTAGAACTATTGAGTTTGAGACCTCTTCCTCTGATTGTTTCCACACCACAGTTTGTGTTCTTGTGACATTTTACCTTTTTTCATTTAGTCCATTTGGTTTCACAATGCAGCAGCTAAAGTGCACCAGATTATACACATGGGTGGTCAGGAATTTGGCAGAGCTACAAGTGCTTGTTCATTCACTGTCGCATTTTCCCTTGTTGGTGCCAAAAACAACCTATATTTTTAACTTTCACTAGCCTATATTTAAATATAATACATATATCAATGTATGTGGGCATGCATGTCTGATATATTGCAATACTGCATACTTTGTAATTGTTTGATTGCTTTCCTTATGGATCAGTACGAATTTATCCAGTCAGGACCCTGATGCTTGACTTCACCTGTCAAAAATTCATTCTATGATCCGTACACTAATATCAGATGCATTTCTTTACTGTTTGTCAGCCGTTATTAGCTGCAATTAATGCTGACGCTAAATGTCTTTCTAGAGTGAATTATTAAACAGGTTGACTATACGGGCAGTACACTGCTGATGTGCTGCTAGAAGAAGAGAAAAACATGATTTCATGTTAAATTCCTTCTTCTGGGGCAAACTATTTAAAAAAAACACATTCCCAATAGCAGTGAATTAAGACCTGTGTTTTTTGGTGATCCATGGTTCAGTTGTTAAGTATGCGCCTGAGTACACAGTTGTAAAAACAAACTAAATTGGAGAAAATGTTTGACTGGTCCACATCAGACAAGGTAAGTGTGAATGGCTTTTAGTATAGTTTGTATAGTATAGCATCGTTTAGTATAACTTGCATTATTGTGTTGCAGGCACATAGATGCCTGCATCACAGTAATCATGTAATTGGGCCTGTATAAAAGGATGGATGCTGAGCACTAATACCTGTCTGTCTTGCTGTATACTGTACATCGTCTTTCAGTTGGCTGTTTGAGTCTGCATCTCATTATGAAAATGAAATGAAATGATTAAGTATGCACCCCAGCTGGAAGGCTTTAAGTTACTGCTTACTGCTTTTGTCCTAATTTCTGAGCTTCTTGCTTGGGAATAGGAATTTTCTGGTGGGGTGGTTAAGGATTTACCCAGTCCCCTTCCTCCAGCCCCCTAAATTTAGTTGTGGCAGGTTCCTCCTGCTAACTGTGTCTTCTCTTGTCAGCTGGGAGAATGAAATACTGGCATTTGTTTTGTTTTTTTTCTTTTCAAATTAAAGCCAATGTAACATCATTGGACAGATCAAGACGCTTGGAGAAGAGCACTAACTGCCAATTCTGTTACATAAACCAGCAGATGCCTGTGTTAACTAGCATCACACAGAGTGATCATGAAGGAGAGGGAGGGCCATCCTATCCAACCAGTCTTCTGGCTTCTGGCCTCAGGTGGAGGTGGAGGTGATCATTGGGGATCAAACTCCTGATGTTGGGGCCAAAACTACATTTTCTGTTATGTAAATTTTGTCCAATCATGCAACAGTTTGTAGCTGCAGTATATTTGTGGCCAGAGTATGGATATGTCAGTGTGTTTCTTTGACTGGGCTTTGGTAGATCACAATGGTTTGGATTGGAAAGTTTGTTCTCATGAGGAAAGTTTATTCTTTTTGAATCTGTTTATAAGGTTCCTAGTTTATTTAGGTTCCCCATTTAAGCAATTTCCTCCAGGGTCAATAAAGTTTTCTGATTCTGATATTTTAAGATCTTTCATCTGTGTTCAGTAATTTGGCTGTGGACTTGTGAATACAATGTGTGTGACCCATGGAAAGTATCCAGACACAACAAATCTGCTCACTTTCTTATTGAAGATTACACACACTCACACTTTGTCAAGAGCATAGCACACTGTCACTGGTGCATTACTTAGTAATTATCCTTTTGGAGGCAATGAAATATTGAAGTGAAGAGAGACAGAGAGGGAGATTTTTATTCATTAACCCAGAAGCTCAGCATAATCTGTATGCCTCCTGGAACTGCAGTGATTTCCTCTCTTACACTTAAGCAGCTGCCATTGGATTACAGAGTATTAATATCCCCTCTTCAGCCACGGGGCTATAATGTTAACCTAATGTTGAGGAGTTAACCTAGTTAGCAGACGGGTTAAATGTCATACAGTGGTGATCTGACTGACTCCTGACAGTGCTTAAGCCAAAACAAAATCTTTAAATGATATACAATACACCAGAAAAGCTTAAGTAGGGCTGGTTAAAAAAAAAAAAGATACTGATACTGATTCTTTAGTGATGATTTTTGGCACCTGTTTATTATTTACAGACCCAAATGACTTCATGTGAGGTGCTGGAAGTGGGTGTTTTACTGACTGCAATGAATACTAATCAAAAAGCCCTGATGATAGTACCATGCTTACAGAATGTCATTCAAAATTTTGGATTTGGCCTCACAGATTAATTGGCTCAGAGATGCTGATGTGAGTAGCCAAGTAGGTATTGAAATTCCTTATGGACAGAATGACAATTTTTTGAGTCTTTCAGACTTAACTCTCTTGTTTGAATGCATTTATATTGTACTTCTTTCAGTTTCCTGTTTGTTGGATGCTACTCTGATTTTTCTGTCATTTTGCGAAGCTGATGGGTGCTAACTAGCAGTCTTTGTGAGGTCAGCCGTGCGCTGACCTTCGCTCTGGCACTGTCCCACTGACTCAGACATCAGAGCTCAGGCACGTGTGCTAAACTGGACATGACCACTAGAATGGAAGTGGAGCAGCAGCAGCCGGGAAAGAGCAAACAACCACATTACTTTGCTTGAAAAGTGGGTTAAAACTGGCCCTGAACTCACTCAACCTACACGCAACATCGCCCACAGACCCAGCCGCAGGCACGCAAAGAGCTTGTAAAGCCCTGATGGCCTTCCTCTGGGAAGACTGAACATTCAGAGCATCAGCATGGAGCCGTTCGCCCATCACGCGTCTTCAGTTGTTAAGTAATCTCGAACAGACTGGGTTGTGTGGTTTCTAAACACTGTATTGACGTACTTGGTTTCTGACACTGAATGGCTTATTATGTTTAATAATGGAGAGAAGTATGTGGCATACCTAAAATAATAATAGCCATCATTAGGGCTGCAAGGGGGTGGAAAATTTCTAGAAACTTTCCATGGGAAGTTAAGCTGGGGAATATTGGAAATATTCCAAGTTGGAAACTTTCCATGGGAGTGAATGGGATTTAACTGGACATTTGGGGTCATTTATATAAACTGTATCATATATCATATAATATATAATATATAGAGTAAATAATATTATGTAATATATATTATATAATTATATATATAATATATAATATAGTATAATATCAACACTTGACTGGGTGTAGTCCTTGGACTCAAATACAGTTGTGTCACTGCTTTAGTGTACAGGATTCTAGAAATGATCTGTGCATGTGACTGAAGAATATACAGTCCAGGGTAGAAATTCAGCTGAATTTGCATGAATTTGTTTTAACCAATATTACGCTGCAAGATTTTTTTTTCCAACTACATTTAAGTTACCTGTTGTAGGCCAACCCATGAAAAGTTTCAGACATTGAAAATGCACATAATTTTGCAACCCTAGTCTGAATTTGGTATGTACTTTTGTTCATTTTGGCTTATTATAAAAATGATGACATGCAGTGTCAGAAACCACATAAGCAAGTCTGTTTCAGAATACTTGATTTATAAGATGGTTTAGAAATGAACTTTGCACAAAACAGGTGACTTTAAGCTTCCTTCACATTATTCTTGTGGCACCTGTAATGAAAACTGTTGGACTCCAAACGTAAATTGACAGATTGACCACATTTGATACAATGGCAGTATAGTGAACATTTGATTTTCGGTCAAACCATCACTTTAACAAAGGCACATTGCACAGAGTCTCCCATGTTTCTTTGACTTTAAGCCAGCAATTATGACTAAGTTTTGTGTTCTTTTCCCTTCAGGCCGTGCCTAATCTTCCCCCTTCAGCCTCCTCTTGTTTCCATCCATCTTTTGTCCACGGACAGTCCTTAATCTCTTGCTCTCTTTCTCTCCCTCCCTCCTCCCACCAGGTGGTTCCGTCTGCTCCAGCAGTGGGGGACACAGATTACTCAGACCCATTTGACGCTCGTCCAGACCCGCGGGCCCGGCCTGGCTGGGATCACAGCTCTGTAGAGAACAGCAGTAGCTACATGGAGCCCTTTGAAGCCCAAAGAGTCATTACTGGTGAGGTGCTTTCCACAGCAGCCTCGGAGACCACATTAGCAGAGCCATTTTAAGAACATGGATGCATTACTGGGAAGAGTATTCACTCAGGACAGACTCTGTAGAGGTCTAGGAAGACACATGGAGGGTATTTCAGTGTGAGATTATGCCTATACAGAACTTTATAATTGTATGTGAAGAGCTTTTTGCAGCATTAGTCATAAGTTATGTCTCTTGCTGAGTCTATTTCTGAAAGTGGGTAGAGTACTGTTAGGTGTTATCTATAATAGGAGGGATAATGGGAAGATTTTTTTTTTCCTCAAATGTAGACCCTGCTGTGGTGCAACAAAAATGAACCTGAAGCTGTTTTCTCTGCCATTATTGTGGAGATGAAAGGCTCTGTTTTTGTTTAATTAAACTTGCAAAACACTTAATGTTGTCAATTTGTCATGCATTTCACAGTACTTAAATAAAGTGGTTGAACACTTAACTGTGATACAAAACTTTTTTTTTTTTTTCCGCTGGTTTAAATAGTTTGAAGAGGAGTAATTTAGTAGCTAGTTACACTGGTGTGCTCTTTGCTGGCAGGTTCTTTCAGTGTTCCGTCTATCCGTAAAGGGTGTATAGACAAAAATTGGTCTAAATACTGCCTTTGCCTATTGGGCAAAGTGCTCAATCGTTGCCTAATTGCTGTGCTTGCAAAAAAGCTTAGTTTGCTATTTTATTATTCCTGTCAATATGATAAAAATGGTTTTAGTCAGTCTAACCTGAAAGCCTGTACACTTTTTTTTTTTTTTTTTTTTACTTTGCAGAGCTGCAGCACAGCTCTGAGCGTGGCCACTCTGGCTCTCGAGGCAGCCCCCAGCTGTATGACAGTCCGTACGAAGAGCGGAGCCGTCGCCGGGGCGTCCCTACAGACGATGAGAGAGAAAGCCGTCTGCCCCAGGATGATGAGAGGCCGGCAGACGAGTATGACCAGCCCTGGGAGTGGAAGAAGGAGAACATCTCTAAAGCCTTTGCTGGTAAGCCATGATTGGATACCTCTGACTTGGTGAGAGTCTTAGACACATAGTACTTCATAATACTTCATTTAAGGGTATAGTACTTCATAATACTTCATTTTAACAACATGTATGTGTGTAAAGGATGACTGACCTGGGCATCCTGCACTCATGTGGAGTGCTGAACACCATTAATATTAACTCGATGCCTTAATGAGGTGCACTCTGAGCAGCAGTATACCACAGTGTGGTGTAATATCAGTAGCAGACTGAACAAACCATTGCAGCAGACGTTTATGTGGTCTGTTTCTAAAGATAAACAATAATATAATCTCCTTAGTGGGTCTCATGCTCATTGTAAACCTTGCTGTGGTTAATCAAAAGAAGTAATAAAGAAATGTATTCCCATTCCATTTACAATCGGCCACATAAACTCATCTCTGTGAGACCGAGTGCCTCAGTTTTCTCGCGTTACAAGCAAATCCAAGGAATGTTCTTCCGGAATCTCTTGTTATTCCGTGCAGTTGTGCCGTTTACAAGAACTAAAAAGAAAAACTTTTTACCATACTTAGGCTGTAAAAAGAGAGATGGACTGTTGTATGCAGCTTTAGTGCATCCATGATGAATTTTCTCTAACAACTTTTCGTTTGGGATGAGCAAAGACGACGTACGCGGCTCTAAGAACCAGATCCGTTTTCACTTAGCTCAGCTGAGTCTCCAGTGTATCTCTAACCACCTCCAGAAGTGTCTGAGCAATTTGATAGCAGTCCATCTCCACTGCATCTTGGTTGCATTACCCTTTAGTTTTTTATGATCAGATCATATATCAGAGCAATCTCATTAACCCAAGATGCATGAAGGAACCCCCTATAGTAATAATAAAAGGAGCAGCTAAGCAGTTTCCTCTGCGATCAATAGTTTTCTGATTCTGATTCAAAATCAACAGATATTTTTCTTATTATTTTATGCTTGTGCTGAAATATTGTCCAGGCTAAGTCTATACACAGTCAGCAGCTGATACAAAGGTGATAAGAGTGCATGTTTGAAACAAGCTTGACCTGACTGGAGCATATTTTGCATGACAACTCAGCCCATTTGTTTAGCCAGGACATCAGAACCAAACTGTGGTAGAAACATGTCTCTTAAATAGAGCGATCATGGCTCATACTTCACTGTGGGAAAATTGGTTGTGGTGCAGTTTTCTCCTCGCTTTAAGATGGTATCTTAGACGAGATTATAGGAGGGATGGAGCATCCCTGGTGGGACAGGTAGGTGACGAGATGAACTTGGGGGGTGAGGGGGGGGATATGAAATAGAGAGGGAGGAGAAGAGAAGAAATGGATAGGACGGGAAGGTCATTGCAGGATAAGCAGAAAAGCAAGAAAGAAATCTGTATAAGGTATAGAAATGAAAGAACAAAAAGCTTAAAGAAAAGAAGAAGAGTGGTAAACAAAGGAAAGGAGCAGAGATGGAATGAAGTACCTGGGTAGTAATAATATTGGGGCTGGCCTGAGTAATTTGAATATTCGGATATTTGTTTATGTTTGTATTGGTTTCTTTGTTTAGTATTTGAATAGTCGTTTACTCTTTAGACCCCGACAGAATTCTACAACACTCCTCCCGCCACTTTTCTGAGTTAAGGGCTTATTCATCACTGTTTTATATAAAACATTTACTCAAAGGACATGAGCTTAAGAAATCTTACCCAAGTAACATTAGCTGAAGGCTAAATACTCTCACATCTCCCACAACTCGCCCCTTTTCACTAAAAGACCAATAAGTCGGTGTTGAACACCATTTGAGGAAAGACATGCCGAAGTTTACAGGTTATTGTATAATGATTAAGTTGGCTCCTTATAAGATTAGATAAGAAAGAACATTATTTATCCCGAGGGAAATTCTTTTTGTCATAAACATGCTCAGTGCAACAAGAGGAATAAAGATAAGACAGAGTTAAAAAAAAAAAATAGTGCAAACGGAATAACAAGACTAAAACAAAATAATTAAATAATAACTATAACAGATATAATAAAAGAACAGATTATTAGTGCAAGTGGTTATGAAAAGTGACTTAGTGTTTGTAGCAGCAGGTGATGAGGGGATGAGACTAACATTCAATAACATACAGATAAAAAAATGATGAGTTATATTGCACAATCCGAATGAGAACAGAATGACATAAAGGCTGAAAAAGATCACCTACAGAACGAGGAAGAGTTATACAGTCTTATGTTTAGTTATGCTTTAAATGGAACCTTATTTTTCATTCTTCCTTAAATGGTGCACGATTATGTTCTGACCGCCGCCCCATTTAAGGGGGAAGGGGAATTCCAGCAAGACTCTGGTAACATACCTGTAGCACCTAGGAATAAAAAAAAAACAACTGAACTGACTTTGCAAATGACACTAAACAAAGATTTTATGACATTTATGTTCTGAAATTAATTCATCATCATCAGTTCTATCTGGATAAGCAAAAATCTGATCAGTCGCAACTATTTCTTTGGCTGTCAAAGTTGACTTACAGCGTAATGTAATATTTCTTTTAGCATTTTTGTAAAAGCAAGGTATGTTTGTGAAAAAATGATCAAAACAGGAATATTTTCATGTAAAAAAAAAACTATGAAATACTATATAAAACAAACAAGTTATGGTTGAACCTCCAAAGTAAGTAAAATTGAAAAATAGTGGTATTGAGAATGAGTATTTGTTTGTATACACCTTTAAAATTAATATTATTTACAAATGGTGCTATCATTACAATACCAAAACAGTCATTAAAATAATGTTACGTAATTTAATTTGTTTGAAATGTTTCACGAAGCAAAAACGTTCATCCGTTAATCAAATATTCTGTCATATCTGTAATTTATTTGCTACAAAGTAAAAAATCTGGATGAACATCGAATTGTGGTGATTCCATCATTTTTGTCAGAAGTTGCATTTCTTCAGCGAAACCTGGATGCTAAAAAATATTACCTAAATCAATCTGGTTGTAAGTTAGCTGAACTGATGTGTACAGAACTGTCCAGAAGGACAGCTCTGAAGGTCATACTAAGTTGTTACTAAGATTCCACAATTTTTACCAGGGATTGTACATGAAAAAGAAAAAAAGGTAGTTGTTATACTGCAAAATCAGACGGATCATACTACCTTCTCTCCTTCACGTTGCCGAGTGGTCTTTCTCAACATGCGCACACTTACCAACCATTACAAAATGCTCAGGCACACAGCCTCAGCACCAGCAATAACTTCACTTGAGCATTTTTGCCACAGGTAGCTAATTGTTTTACTTCAACAAATAAAGGCCTGAAGGCTAGCTACTTGTGTGCCATATGTTACTGTAGAAGCCATGATTGAGCCTCTTGTTCAGATGCAGCATTTGTATTTAGATGGAAAGGGTGTAACAAAGTACTGTTAATTTATTTATCCCAATCAGGGTTTTAGTATTAGTTCGTTTTAGATGCTTTTATTTCAGCCACTGTCAGAACTCAACCCAGCCAACTGGTTTTAGGCTCCTAGCTTCATGGTTTTAGTGTCGCTATCACCAGACTAATGTTGCTCAGATATGTATCACTAAACATTCAGGATTCAGACTTTGTGTCTTCATTCCAGTGTCATATCAGCTGAGAATTTTTCTTATCATCCGATTCCTCCCACATGTGATTCCTCAGGCATCTCTGCTCTTTTAGCTTCAAATGCCCCATGAAAAGCGATGCCGTTTTTGATGAATGTTAATGGTTAAACTCAACCAGATTGTAACATTTGCCATATAGTAAGAAGTCTTTACTGATGAAATGTATTATTACATTTAAGCTTCAAATTTGTGGTTTGAAAAAGATAAAGTTTCTGAATACAGGATTGGAAAAATAAATGTAGAATTAAAAAAAACAAAAACAAACAATAATGAAGAAATACCTGAGTACTCAGTTTTTTGAGGCAGCCGTAGTTTTCTATGACAGATGCCCATAAAAACCAAACTACATGGAAAAATGTACTTCCTTGCTTTGTCTAGTGAGAGGATACAAAACACAAGACTGACTAAACTGGAGATGGGTCTTGTTGGCCGTTTAATTTCAAAAGGAACAAAGCATTCACTAATGTGTCATTTACGTACCAGTAAACCATTCTTATAATTTAATGAGCGCTGCTAATCAGGTCCATTAGACCCACGGTCATCTGGTGCTATGCGTGCCCCTCCTTTGTCTGAACAAGTAGCCGCGGTGTACCCATCAGAACCAGAGTGCTAAATTAGTGTGACAGTCCTGCAGGGCAGTGAGTCATGAAGAGAGCTGGAAGGGAACTGTCCAAGAAAGGCTTGAAGCAGGGATGCTCTGTTCACAGCCTCGAGTTACTGCAGTGTTTGTAATCTCCTTCCCTTTTAGAATTTATATATGACGGTCATTTGTTTGCACAGACTGTTCAAAAAGATTTAAATTTAAGGTTTGATCAAGTAAACTATGTAAACATTTGGTAATAATGAATTAATAAAATAAGAAACTGGCTGGTATCCAGTCAGCCCCATATTACTGTGCAGTTTATGCAGTTGTTGTACACTATTTGTTGTTGTTTACAGGTTCATAGTAATCGGTCTAAGTTGGTCTTTATTGTGATGCATGCAATTTACTCAGAAAACTGTGCTATAGTGTAAAATATTGTATTTGCCCACATCACAAAGAACCCTTGTAGTGATCATTTTAATAGAAAGAGCATTTCAATGAAAAAGGGAGTATTTCTCAATGAAAACAAGTAAGACTGCACTTTTAGTCTTTTAAATGTAACTACATGCAATAATATAAAGAAGTCTCCAATGAGGAGGATTTAGGCTACCATGATCGCTAGGACGATTTAGTGGAAATAGGAAAGGGAGTCAAACAAACAAGATGGAGCCAGAGGAATAGCATAGAATAAAGAGTATATGTGTGCTAGATAAAGTGGGGGGATGGTGAGGGGTGTCTAGGAGAGTTTGAAAGGAAAAGACAGATAGGATTTAGCTGATGGCCTGCTGTCAGTCTGTACAGAGGGGCTCCCCCACCCACCCCCCGTTGATCCACTTATCTAGATGAGGAAGAGTAATAATGATGGCAGGGCCCATGCAGTCATCCAGTCAAAAGTAATGCGCTTGGCAAACCATATTGGTCTCAATTGCAGCTTTAAATAATTTGGAGTGAAAAGTGGATCCAACATTGGCTTGCCCTAGAGTCCGTCATGCTTTAGTGGTTTGTTCAGCTTGACCAACTTTTTACGCTGCATAGATTTTTCCATTGCAGGTCGGACAGCTCTGCTTTATTCTGACCTGAAACGTGCCTGATGTTTCCGTGCATTTAGTTCAGTTTGATGGTGGTGACTGGGACCGGTCCACGCTACCCCACGCAGAGCAGCAGAGGAGAGCCGGAGCCTCTAGAATCAGCCCTCCTTCCAGCAAGGCCACCAGCCTTCGCAAACCTAGTGACCCCCAAACTATTTTAGGAGAGAGAGTGGACCCTACCCTTCCCCTGGAACAGCAAGTGTATGTATTGATAATCCAAATATGTTTGATTACCGTGGTGAATGTTTTAGGCACAACATAAACTGAGTTTAATACATGCACAATAAATAAATCAGTGTTTGTTGTTCAGTAAGTTTTTTTTTTTAATGGTTTTTAATAGTTATGAAATATTTTCCATAATAATAATAATTTTTTGTTGATCAGCAAAGACATGTTTAGTGTACAAATATCGCTTCTTTGGTTTAGAACTGCAACCAAGAGGCTTATGTTGCTAACAAACACTAGGACTGTATGGCCCAAAATATTTCTGGAAAAATACATCACTAAAATTTCTTAATCTACTCAATCCTTGTCAATGTGGTTCATTCAGTATGACTTACTGTGAGCTATAAAAATGAAAAACTTCACTACAGGAAGACATTTAGGGTTTGTAAAACATTTTTCCTTACATTATTTTGATTTCATCTTTCAAGGCATACTACAATTGCAGTATGTAGCAGTTTTGCAATAAAGTATATTGTCTGTATTGTACCGTCCTAAGATCATATTATTTATCCGAATCACTCACTGTATTTATCAAGCCTTTTTTTTCTTACCTGATTGCTATCATAGACAAGGTAAACTATATCAGGTGTGCGTGTTTGTGTGTACGTGTATGTGTGTATCTGTCTCTCAGGTGGTACCATGGTGCACTGACACGATCTGAAGCAGAGACGCTGCTGACACTGTGTAAAGAGTGCAGCTACCTGGTGAGAAACAGTCAGACCAGCAGAAATGACTACTCTCTCTCTCTCAGGTATAACGGTGTCCTTCTCACAGAACATCTCACTCACTCACACTCACATACTGCAGTAGAGCTGTGAAAAATGCCCCATAAAGCATTTATCTGTAGGTGGCAATTCAGCTGCATCCAATTTGCACTATTGATTGTAATGTATTGTAATTACATTTAAGAAATTATTTTGTCACTGTACAAAACCTTTTTTGTATTTTTAACCTCTGTAATTGAAAAAAAAACCCCTAATCTATCAAGAATGTTTCTCCTTTGATAGTATTACCATTTTAGAAACAATGGGGTTTTCTTTTCCAAGCAGCAACGATAAGCTCATCTTTTTCAGCACAGTAATATCGGTTTCAAACATGACAATCCAAATAATAATTTATGCATTGTTTTGATTGTCTGTATTCCACTACTGTGTGTTTGCTCCAGTGATATTTGTGTATTCTGTAAAAATTCATGGTAAAAATGTGGAATTTCATGAGTGGAATTGTTTCCTAAAGAATCAGGTTGATGTAAGAAATGTGTACCCTGATACTAGAGCTGGACACTCAAACCCTCTTAGGGTTTCCGTAATAATAATAATAATAATAATAATAATCAGTTTTATTTATATATTTTTTATTTATCAAACAGGCAACAGACATAGAACATAAAGCAGACAAACAGCAGCATCACATTTACAGAATGGAAAATACAAAGTGGAAGGCAGGTTCAAGAGGTGGGAGAAGAGGCATAGCGGTGATAGTACAGATACATGTTTAATTGAGTTTTAAAAGACGAGAGAGGATGTATTACAGAGATTCTGAGGGAGTGAACTCCATAGTTTGGGGGCTATGACACTAAGTGGTTAGCCTCCCATTGAAAATAAATTAAATTTGGGAACTTTGAGCAGGCCAGTTCCAGAGGAATGTAATGAGTGAGTGGAAGTGTATGGGAGGGGGTAATTCAGAGGCAGAACCATGGAGAGCTTTAAAAATAACGAGAAGCAGTTTGTACTGAATGCAGTATGAAATTTGTAGCCAGTGAAGTTCATGGAGAATGGGGGAGTTGTGTTCAGACATTTTCAGGATAAATGAAAACTGCAGAGTTGCAGAGTTTTTATACATGCTGAAGCCTGGCTGATGTTTTTCTTGGGAAGCTGAAAAACAGCACTGCAGCTCATATTACAGCCATTCAGGTGCTACAGTTTCAAAAGGCCACTTTCCAGGAAATGCAATGATGTGTTCTTGGACACTTTCTCGAGTAGTTTAATAATATGCTGCCTGAGGTATCATAGATTACGGTTATATTTCTCTCTATACACCAATGAGCCGCTTCAATAGGTACGCCTACCGTGTATGTAGACTTATTGTCCATTTTATTAGCTTACCCTTGAATGTATACTTTGTCCTGATCACAGATGAAGAACTGGAGGATAACTGACACAAGCTGGGCAGCATCAGATGAATCATTATCAACTTTACATTAGCAAGGTGGACCAAGCGGTGCATCTAATAAAGTGGACAATAAATGGACCCAGTCTTTTAAAAACTCATTTGCAGCAGCATGCCACTACTATGTTAGTGTCACTGCTGTGCTGAAAATAATCCACCACCCTAATAAGGTCCATTGGGGGTAACAGGTGGACTACAGTCTGTAACTTGAAGCTGCAAAGTGCGCTTATATGGTAAGTAGAACCGATAACTGATAGATGAGTGTAGATACAAGGTAGCTGTACCCAGTAAAGTGGCTTGTTATCTTTTAAATCTCTCTCTCGCGCTCTCTCGCTTGCTCTATCGCTCTCTAGCTCTCTCTCTCTCTCAACTATTGATCCACCCCACACTTATTGAGTTCCTGATCCCTCTTCCTGATGATGCTGGTTAATCATGATACCCTGCCAAATCTCGGGTTAAGCCTGCTCAGACAGGAGCCTTTTTGCAGTAGTTCTTGATTCTTCAGTGTGTGGTTGGCATATATTGGCCAGACTTCTAATAAGATGTGAAGATATGGTTACATTGATGCCGTGAGATATATTTTTATCTCTAGTACATGCCGAATGGTTATTGGTCTACTTTTGTTTATGTCGTATTTATTGTGGCAGTGCTTTTAGAACAATGTATTTTAACTGCCTCAATGTACTTTAACTTTTAAAACTGCCTTAAAGAAATAATTAAAGGAAAAAAAAAAAACACTTACAGATGCAGTTGATTAAGATGTTTTTGGTGTCTGGATTTGAACAAAATGAACAGAACCTCACTGTGTTGCTTAATGCCGGTGGCAGTTATTTTAGCCAACAGGTGTTCCAACTCACACCTCCCCTTTGCTGCACTACATAACATGGGTGTATAAACACTACAGATCACCTTTACAGCTTCAGTTTGAAAATTCAGGATGAAGTTATTTCTAAATCTAAGCAATTCAGAGTGCAAACGTAATCTGTACCCTCCAAAAGCCTGTGAAGGGGACCAACAGCTGTACAGCTGCATGGTTTTGTTCATTTTTCAGCTCAGAGTAAGTCATATTGTGTCCTAAAACACATCCACAAGCCTGCGCCACCTTCATGAAGAGCTGGATGCAGTTTTAGCAGGTTGAGAGAAGTTTTGGGCATGTGTTTACCAAAACGTTTTGGGGACTTGACTTTTAGCCTCAGTTTTAAAATAAAGCAAAATTTAGACTCCAGACACATCAGGCTGATCAACTATATCTTGTATAAGTGAAAAATTGTCAGTTAGAGTTTTCATCAAATCATTCCTTTAAGAGAACACTTGTAATTTATCACTGCTCAATGCTGTGTAGGTTGATATTTAGTGCTCATAGAGCCAGTCAGTATCAGGAAAAAAATATAAAGTTGGACGGGTTTATCTTTGTTTGTTTGGTCTTATGTTGTTCCTTTGTGAGGCGAATTTGCCAATCTAAATGCCATTGGGCATTTAATGTCGAAACTGCGAAATGTGGTTTATTAGGAACGTAAACATGTGAAGGCATATCTGTCCTATTGAAAATGTGTGGTTTACTTTGTGTGAGCAGCCAGTGAAGGATTTTCCACTGTTTTCACCCCACATGCCTGATGGATTGTCAGGAATTACACCCCTTTAGCTATATAGGTTGTAGAGTTACAGCTCATGGACTGAACCGCATTTCAGATCTTAGCTGCAACTCAATGGTTCATAGTTTAGATGATTTATGATTTAGTTCATTTCAAGAAGCCACATGTAACCATGGATGAATGGCGAAATTAAAGCAGTGGTTTGGACACAAATCAAATTTACCACAGCGTGCTGTTATCTACAGAAATAGATAAAAATACTACTACTGTGTCTTGTTATGCAGCATGCTTTTGCACACTGCACGTATGAGAGCATTTAAGATTAACTGGAGGCGGTTCAAGGAAAGTGTGATGACATGCAGTTTGCAAACAGAAGACTGTATGTGCCTGTTAGCTACAAAGCTCTAGTGTAAAACTGAAGTAAAGTTCACTACACCAAACATGTCTCAGCTTATTGACTGCATTTGGGTTATAGGAGGAAATAATGCGAATTAGATTTTTGGCCAGTCCATTGCTTTAAGCAATGGATGCCGGATGTTTTAGAGCAGCAGCTTCATTTTCAGTTAATGCTTGAATTTTGCCAAAGGTCAGACACTCCGCTGCCTCTTACTGTGCACCAGCAGAGGTGTCTGGTTTCAGAGCTGAGAGTAATGGCTCCCACATATCAAAAATGCATGGTGCGGAAGATGTATGCTGTGTGCATTACAGTCAGTGAAGAGAGGGCTACGACAGTTCTACGGAGTTTAGTTTTTAAATCATTTTTTATTACGCAGAAGAAACAGTTTCTGGTAAAAACAGTTCAGTTAGCTTGTATGCTCAATTTGGTGTGGGAAGAATGGCAAAAATGTCATCGTATTTGAAAACGCAATACATATTCTATATCGTGTTCTATATACATATTTCAGATATATTTTCAGTAGCTACAAAGCACCATTTTTCTCTTTTTTCATTGTGTTTCATGTACTGCATTGTCTCAGAACTGGTTATATGGTTATATTAAATTTTAACTTTGAATAGACCGGAATCAGCCGCAGTGGCTCCCATCTCTTGCATGTCAGCAGAAACTCCAGCCTGTGTGGCCACACAGAGAGTCCGTCCCTGTAGTGAGCAGTTTCCACTTTAGCTGAGATGGATACTTTGCTAGCTTGCTATTCTTGTTGGAAATAAATTGGATATTTTATGTACTAGATTTTGAATCTACATACTGCACAACAATAAATTCAGTTAAGCAGGACCATGTAAGCTCACGTGAAGTTTCCTCATCATTGTTGCATTTACAGATTTCAGTCTCCTGATACTCGAAACCTTAGATAGCAATGTCATGTAGAAGCTTTTTTGATGCATGGAGTTGAGTGTTTCAGTGTGGACAATAATCAGAAAAGCTTATTGTGGCAGTTCATCATAAACATTACTCAGAACTGTTGCCTCAAAATTAAAGCAAGGACAATGATGCCATCGTAATAATCACTATGGATTAGTGATTATTGTGGTTATGCCTTATTTATTTGTGCATGCAAGCGCAGAAGCTTAAATAAAGCTGAAACAAATCAAATTCTCAGCGCTTGGATCCGTCCATGGCTGTTTTCCACAACCCCAGTTTTCCTCTATTTGACCTTGCGCTCTCTTCTTCCTCCCCCATGTTCTGCACTGTCGCTCCCTCTATCTCTCTGTCCTTGCCACCAGCACTCTATGAAATGACTAATCCTGCACAGCTGTGTGTGTGTGTGTGTGTGTGTGTGTGTGTGTGTGTGTGTGTGTGTGTGTGTGTGTGTGTGTGTGTGTGT
>JBBPCZ010000042.1:33518511-33529672 GCA_037974445.1 Brycinus macrolepidotus
GTGTGTGTGTGTGTGTGTGTGTGTGTGTGTAAAGACTTTTTGGCTCAGCAGAGCTGTTCAGAGACAGTGTGCAATATTGGTGTGCAATATTGGCGCTGTTCACTTTATCATTTCAACACTGCAAGCATGTAGCATTATGCATTTGGTGTTATGATTATTCTTTTGTTTCCCAACCTGCACATCGTAATTGAACTGATTGCTCATGACTGCTCAGAGTTCACTCGTAATGATAGCAAAAGTTTATTGGATTGACTTTAATTATATTCACTTGAGGCAAGGTACAATGCATCCATCATTTACAGACGTGCCTGGCTCTCATTCTTTTCTCTCTCTCTCTCTGTTTCTTAGATCCTTCTTTTTTGCAAACATTTCTTATGAAGTTGGGCCAAAATTGTAACCGCAAATTTAAAAAAAAAAAAAGCATATAAATTATTATTTGCAATTTAAAACAAGTTCAAACTAGAAGTCATATTCAGTGACGTAACATATAAAAGAGACTAGCTTCCAGGGTTTAAACTGTACTTAACTAAAAGCATGAGCACTAGTCAGTTGATACTGATTATATAAATTAAAATGATACAAATGAAATGGTGATACTGTGGCATAAATGTGGTTGGATGTTTTAATAAAAACGATACACTCAAATGCAAGGGAACTCAGCTGGGCCCTAAAGCGTCATAGTATTAGGAACATCTTACAGAGACTGACAGTGATCTTAGCACTAAGGTGCTTTGGGAAATCTGGCCCAGATGGTAAGATCTCCTGGCGTTTGAGATTTGTAATGCAATCTAAATGATAATATAAGGAGTGAAAAAAAGTACTTTTCTATTGGAAATGTAATTGACTCAAAGTAGAAGCATTCGATTTGAATCGTGATCTAGTAAGGTGCAAAAGTTCCAAAAGAATACTTTGGTGTAGTCACAAAGTACAGTTACTCGTGTAATTTTACACTCTCTCTACTGCTGGCTGCCTCAAATCCTTCAGATGTATAAATCAGTGGAATTATGTTTTCAAATGACTCAAATAAATGGGTTAGTTTTGTAATAAGGCTTTCTTTTTTAGTTGTGGAACTTGGCTCAACCTTTGCTGCAGTCTGTAATACTATACTGAAAATATTCACAACATTTTCAGAACTTGAATGCTTGTGTCAGTTTGTTTGCAAGTTATCAATTTAATGATTATCTGTAATTTCTATGTTTGACCAATAATAATAATTCATTTCCTCATTGATTAATGAACATTTACGTATTGGCCATCAACATAGAGTGCACTTTTTAACTGTAAAGCTTATATATATTATTGCTAATCTTTCTCTCACTGTCTCTGTAGGAGCTGCCATGGCTTCATGCACATGAAGTTCTCTCTGTCTCGGGATGGAAAGTATATCCTCGGCGAGAACAGTCCTCCCTTCGACACAATTCCGGAAGTCATCCACTACTACACTACCCACAAGCTGCCCATCCGTGGAGCAGAACACCTCTCCCTGCTCTTCCCTGTGGTGGTCCAGACACTCTGAGAACCCACACTGGCCTACACACCCACGCACACATACACAGGCCTGGACTTCTGCTTGCTTACACACAGATATATATATATATGCACACTCAGGGCCTGATTAGGATCAACTTGCAGTAGCGCTTTGTACTTGATCAAAAGTATACTTTGTGTGGCTTTGTATTAATTGTCGCCGCCGATGTTTCAGTATTTGGTTTGAATTCATTCTGAATGGCTGTTTGGAGTCCCGTTGCTGTGTAGTTTGAGTGATCACAAATGGTGCTGTTGGTTATTTTAAAGCTCGTTTGAAACTACGTGAAGCCACATGCTCACGCAGTCTTTTACACTATAATACTTGCACAAAATGCTGTGGTAGAATGACAGTGCGTAGCTTTCGCTTCGATATTCAATCGAACAAGGGTAGCTTTGAGACAAGGGCTTGGCTAGCATGAAGAGGACTTTATACTCACCGTCTGTCACTGAGATATGGACAGCTCTTTACTCTCTGCTGTGTCCTACGGGAAATGCCTTCACTTACCTGACATCAGCAATGCTGAACACACTAGCTGTAGATTTTTGCACTCCACTGGACAAAGTCAAAATCTGGACCTGTCAAAGTATAAAGAGATGTACTTAGAAAGGACAAAGATACATTGCTATAAAGGGGAAGTATGGCCACATCTAGTTCCTTAATGATAAGTGAATGCCTTTTTGCCATCCGTCAGAACTCTTATAGCCACTGTGGTTGCTGATGTTATGTATTGCCTTTGAAGGAACGCTCCAGGGTTTTTCAACTTTGTTTCTATCTGCCGTAGCTAGTATAGGGTCCATTATCACAAATTTAAAAGACTACCTTTTGACTTTTATTATAAATGTATTTTGTTAGTGTTTTTTCTTTTTTTTGTAAGTACAGGGAAGCGTCAAAATTGTCTATGGTTAGCAATGGTACGTATATCGCAATGCAGAAACATAATCCATTGTGGATACTGGGAATTCTATTCTTCAGATCATTTCTAATGCAGCTGCATTGGTTAAACACCAAAGCTGGCAATTGATGAGCACGGGACTTACCAGTCCAGTCCACTGGTGTCATACACCAAACTCCTACTGTCTCCCAATTCAGTCTGATTAGTAACTTCAGCCACAGCTGAATGTCGTTCATAGTTTGAAAATATAGAATCATGAAACAGATTGAATCATGGGCTTTAGTGTATGGTTACACCACTAACAATGTTAGAGATGCAGTAGAAAGGAAAAGGTTTGAAAAACACTGAAGTATCTTAAGGAAACTGGGCAGAGGGGATGGAATGTGAAGAATTTCTTCCCCTGGAGCAGCTTAACAGCGAAAAGCAGTGAAGTCTGTGCCGGAGCCAGTGACTCAGACATGAGTCTGGCGAGAGAAAGGTGAAAACAGGAAGAGAAAGCCCTTGCCACTCCAGAGCTGAGCTCTTTCCACTTGGCCGCCCGTCTCCTCGCTGCCCCGGCAACTTCGATTCTCTCTGGCAGGAGAGAGGAAGCCGCCCTTTCCACAGGGCTGCGCTTCACCGGAGGGTACTGCGGGAGCGCCAGGGCCCAGTCACTTTTCTCAGCTGACGAGAAACAAATCGACCTTGCACTGCTTTGTTCAAAACTACTGAACTCTTGAGCACACTTTAACACTTTTCTCTTTTTTGTGATTGTAGAGTTATGTGCATTAGTTTGTCTGTAAATAGAAGCAATAGAGACATTTTTGGGGAGGCAGGGATGGGAATAAATAAACAAATACTGTTTGTTAAGAGAACAACTGCAACTTTGATTCACGTTCTATAAAATTCACCTTCTTTCTGAGGTGAAATGATACATCAGTAGTTTTAGTTTTGCTGAGTTAGGAAAATTAGATTTTAAGCTCCCGGTTAGGAATGACCAAAGCGACTTTTACTAACAGAACGTAGTACATTTGGTGGGTTTTGGGTGCCGTGATATCTAAAGACCTTCTAGTTGTGGGAACTGTTGATTAGAGCAGTAAGAAGCAAAAGGGATTTCTTGAAGGCATACAGATTCAGTAACAATAATAATTCAGCAGATGCTATCATGTTTTAAGAGCAGTTCTTCTGGCCTGCAGTGAAATAAAGCAGAGCCTTGCAGGGTCTTATCTTAATCTAATAGAGATGATCGACCTTATCAGACAGGGAGGGCTGCGTTCACCTACTCTTACCTCTGTTTCCTGTTTACTCTCTTGAAGACAGGGTTGAACTGAGAGACCTATGGTTGATAGCAACCATTGGAACGGCTCTGAAATGGCAAGTCCCACAAGCCCTCACAGCTGCAAAGCACAGAAGCAAATGCTAGCAGTATTGCAAGACCTAGCCTACTCTGTTGCAGAGTGTAATGTTAGAGAACTACACTGTAGTCTTTTGATTATTTCTAATTGTACTGACTTACTGTACTGTTTTTTGGGTTTTTTTTTCATTTCCTTGGAATAAAATATGCTCTTTTTTTATAAAATACCATTAAAGTCTATCACTCTTTTATGATACATTTTGTGGAAGAATGCCAGGCTGAATGTGAACAAGGGCTCGAAGAGTAAATAGACTCTCGGGGGAAGCGAAGCATGAAGCAGACTGGGCATATACAGCTCACTCTCTCTCCCTCTCCTTCTCTCTCTCTCTCTCTCTTTCTCTCTCTCTGCATAAAGCAGATTCAAAGACAGTTGCTTCAGGCCTCCAAACAGAACATAAGAAAATAGGTCACGACTCCCTTATGTCACCGGGGCTGTATGTTCTGCGACGTGTGTATAAGTGAGCTAATGTGGGCCGCGTATGTCCAAGAGGAAGAGAAGTGTATTAACCATTCTCTTGTAGAGACTTGGTGCCCATTTGTACAGTGTGTAATCTTACAGCTAACCTCCAATTGGGAACTTTTTAACTATTAAGCTGTGTTTTAAAGGGGCCCACGTGGTACATTGTTCTTGCATTCCCTCACAAAGCTTCTGCATTCACTTTGGTGCAGCCAGGTGAGCATATAGTTTTACTTGTGACATCACAGCCATGAAACTTTAAAAACTGGCTGCATTTGCAGCTCATATGAACTGTATGAACTGGGGAGTGAATTTAAAAGTGTTTACATAACTCATTTCAGGAAAAAAAAAAAAAATGGTTTGCCCTGCCACATCAACACAGAAAATGATGCAAAGCTACATTTTTAAATGTGCTATTTACAGTTTGCCCTGCAGTATGATATCCGTGTTGTGGCTAAATGGTTTGCAGTGGTGTGTGGATGTGCTGAAAGAAGTGTCTGCTATCTCTCTTCCAAACATTGCTTAAAGTCAACATCTGGCGGTGTTGCACTGAGAGCTCGTATAAATTGTTGATGCGTGCGGCATCCTTGTATTGTATGAATGTTTCCAGGGCTTTGTTAGGCATGGTGTGTTCTTTCACATTTCTGTTGAGACTAAATATAAAAACAGAGACAAAATAGATCCTAAGACCAATATTTCTACAGAGCTCTGCTATGCTGGCTGGTTTTTATGGATGTTGGGGGGGGTTTGTATATTTGTGTGTGTGTGTGTGTGTGTGTGTGTGTGTGTGTGTGTGTGCATGCTTTGGCGTTGTGCCAAGAGCAGGTGTGAGGTATAGAGAGCACTGAGGCAGAAAGAGCTGGAACATTTCATCAGTGACGGGTCACAGAAAACTCCAAAATATCTACGGGAGCGGCCGGAGTTGCCATGGCAACAGCAGCATCTCAACGGGATCCCACCCCTACACTATCAGCCCCCTCGTCCAGAGGAGGCCTACATGCTTTGGAGTCGCAGGTAAACAGTACTAATTATAGACAACGACTACAGGTGAAAAACTGGCATAACTCATATTTGGTCCCATGTTTATTGTTACAGCATGTATTGTGCTGAACAATTTCAGTGCAGCTTGATGCAGGTTCTCTGGAAATCTCTTGCTGTGCAGGAGAATGAAACACCCTTCTTCCAAACGCTATTCCTTCAGTTGGTGTGCTGGTGGTGATGGAAAGCACTTGAGTATAAAATCTGGGTTGAAATCTTCTGTTTGCAAAAGCTGCAGCATCTACATCATTTTCATCCCCATCAAACCATTTAGTGACCCCTCATGCCCTGTAGATGGGGACATTGTCACCCTAGAAAAGAGAGCACTGCTGTCATCGATAGAAAAGAATAGGATAAGACAATATCACTGGATAAAAGTGATCAGTTAGAATATTAGAGTAACTTTGTATTGATTTACAAGGACCCTTCTCTTTAAACGGACCTTCTCACTGTCGGTAGTGACCACACATGCACTCACCCATTTATAAGATATATAAAATGAGATTTATTAGTCCTATGGGTGTAAAATTTGCATTGTTACAGCAACAAAGTGGACAGTACAAAATAAGAAAGTAGAAGCAGCATAACCAATAGAATAAAAACTATACAGTATAATACTATAATTTAAAAACTGCACTATACAAAATGTGCAATTTGTCTGATGCATCATTACTGTTTTTGTCAATGTCTGCTGCTACCAAACAACTGAGGACACTTCAATGTGTACCTGTATATATATCCACAGTGTTCATACATATATATTCACTATGTACATATATACAAACATATATCCAATGTGTACATGCATACATATACTTGTACAGGTTTGTATATAGATATATACAGCTCTGGAAAAAAAAATAAGAGACCACTGCAAAAATGTTCAGCTTCTCAGGTTTTATCTTTTATAGGTGCAAGTATTGAACTGTCTTAGTTTTTAAGAACTGCGGACAATATTTCTCCTAATTTCCAAATAAAAATATTGTTCTTTAAAGCATAATTTTAAAGAAAATAACAATACATCAAAATAAGAGAAATGATGCAGCGTTTACAGAACTTGAATAATTCCAAGAAAACAAATCTCTTGTTCACTCTTAAAAAAAATTTCAATAATTACCTTTGACGTACTTCTAGTAGTGTTTTGCCACCCAACTGGTCACATTGTAAGAGGAGAGTGCTGATTACAGCAGTGGTTTTTTATACTTTTCCTCATTAAATAAGATTTGATTCAGGTGATCACCTGATCAGTACCTCATAAAGCAGAATGAGGTGTTTGTGTAGGAATTTAACAGACACTGGCATGGAATGGTTGCCATACTCACAGAGATGTAATTTTTTTCCGGAGCTGTATATATACACACACACACACACACACACACACACACACACACACACACATATATATATGAGATTGGCCTCTACATTCCCAATCTCAGTCTGATCGAGCTGTGGGATGTGCTGGAGAAACCAGTCCGATCCATGGAGGCCCCACCTCACAACTTATAGTACTTGCAGGATCTGTTGCTATCGTTTTGGTGCCAAATAAAAAATAGAATATAATTACTTTTGCCAGTAACTGAGTGTTAATATGCCCTCATGCAACTCATAAATCACTCATGGAGGTGATGACCTTTCTTGAAGACACTTTTATTCCAGTGCATCTAGGACCAAAATGTCTCAACCTGTAAGACATTAAATGTCTCAACTTGTAAGATGTTCTAAGGGATAATTGCATTATAATTGTCTTTCCAACGTAGGCCTCTACAAGAGGCAAAGGAACCTGTTAGAAAGGAAAAGGGAAAGTGGATCATTCTCAGCACAGACATGGTTGTGGCATATTAGAAAAGTTAGTGTAATGCACAGATACTACAAGGTGCAAATATATGGTAAGTCGAGCTGATAAAATGGATAATAAGGACAAGGTAGGTGTACCTAATGAAGCAAGTGTAATCTGCTATTAAGCAAAGTCATCATTATTATAGGACAGTTTTGTCTTCTATGAGTTTTGATGGGTAACCTAGCAGGTTATGACCGTCCTACATGTTTTGAGAGTCTCTAATGATCCAACATCTGTACCTCGCTGATGTTCTTGTGGCTGCATGCCATCAAATCCTTAGCAATGTTCCAGCTTCTAGTGCCAAACTACCCAGATGAGTAGAGGCTGTTACTACAGCAAAGGAAGAAAAACTCCCCATTAATACCCTTGATTTCAGAAGAAACATGGGACAGAAGTTGTCTACAAGCTATTAGATATATATTGTACCCGACAGTTCACATGGCCATGCCAACCACAGGGTTCAGTGGTGGCAGCCAGTGACTCACCGCCCAGAGCAGCTGGTGTGGTTATGCCCTGCTATCTCAGTTCAATCAACAATGTGCTGCTTTCCTTTCCACAACCTTCCCCTGAGCTTATTTTCACTGTCTCACACTCGCCCTTTGGCCTGTAATATCATTATGGAGGCTCAACCCCAGGCTCCATCTGCCAAAGTATTTGGGTATTGTGGGTGTGTGTGAACCGACAGAGCAGCACAGCTGACAGGCAAGCTGGCCTGCTTTCATGTTTGATCTCTCCACTGTCAACATCAGTAAAAGTAACTGCAATAGCTTGTATCTCTCTCTCTGAAATTTTCTCTATCTTTCTCTTTCTCTCTCTCATTCCCTCTCTTTGTCTTCTTTCTCTCTCTCTCTCACTCTCTCTCTCTGTCTTTTCTCTCTCTCTCTGTCTTCTCTCTCTCTCTCTCTCTCTCTCTCTCTCTCTGTCTCTGTCTATCTTTTCTCTCTCTCTCTTTCTCTCTCTTCTCTCTCTCTTTCTCTCTCACTCTCTCTGTCTTTTCTCTCTCTCTCTCTCTCTCTCTCTCTCTCTCTCTCCCTCCCTCTCTCCCACACATTCACATACACAAAAACACACACACACACACACACACATAATTGAGTGCGGTTTCTGTAAGCTCATCTGCATCTGGGTGTAACTTGCAAATAAAAGTAGTCTTAATTTCATCTCCTACTTCTCTTCTGACTACTAGTAATAATAATAAAAATAATAATGCATATTTAAAATGATAAAATGATCAAAATTGCTTAAAAACTAGATAAATAAACAATCTGAGGTGTTTATTAACTGTGAACAAAAAGAACATGATTGCATATCGGTAGTCAGAAATAAAGATGAAATCTGCTTCATCACTCTTATTTTCTTATGCTGTATTCATCCAAATTGTTTGGTAATATTGTTCTATCATTAAGGATAGAACTGGGCCCTTGACCCCCCTGTCTCATAGGGCTTCATTCTCCCTACATAGTGCACTACACTGGTCAATGTACTGTACAGCAAAGTAATGCACGCTATATGCTTTTAGTCTCTGTCTGAATCCAAAAGTAAAGTGGCCCCTTATAGCCACGCTTGAACACACCACACAACAGCACAGCACACAGTGTGAACAGTGTGAAATTCTTTCTCTGCATTTAACCCATTCACCAAGTGAAGCAGTGGCCTGCCAGTGACACAACGCCTGGTGAGCAGTGTGTGGGCACGGTACCTTGCTTAAGGGTACCTCAGTGGTGCTACTAGCAGTCCTGAGATTCAAACCAATGACCTTTTGATCGCGGGGGCAACTCCACCAGCCACCAGCTGCCAAAACGAGTCCCTGTTTGGCAAAGTGAGCTGTTTGGTTGTAAAAGCCTATATTTTCTGACCTAGTGCACTATATAGGGAGCAAGGGACCATCTGACACTAGCTTTTTTATTTGGATCGCGTCCCATGTTGCGTAGCTTCACTTGTTGCCATAGTAACGAGAGAGCGTCCCAGCAGCAGGCTGTGCTACAGGACTGCTCTGTTTTAAAGAGACTGTTTTAAAGAGAAGACAGAAAGGAAGGCAAGTCTGTCTTTTAGACAATATTAGAGATTTACAGATTTGTCCCTTCTTTCTGAATAGCTTGAGAAAACTCCATTTTAGGTGTAGAAAGGCTAGGCTACATTTTAGCCTAGCTTTTTAACCTTCTCTGTGTGTGCTGAGCTGGTTTTCTTAGTTAAATTGATTTTTCACATATTTAATGTCTCAAACTATTAAAATTATCAGCAATAAATTATGTTACACTTAGCCTGAGTAATTTATATGTACGTTTATTTTGTGTGCTCGTTTTTTTGTTTATAGTCCCATTGCGCATGCGCAGACCATTCTCTATTAATATTTCTGCTATGTAGATTTTTTTTCCGTTTAGCTCTTGGTCTTGGGCATGCTATTAATGTCCGCTTTCATACAGCCAACTAAACCTAAATTAATCAGCAAAATTCTTCTAAAAGATATTCAGCGAACTCCACCTATGGTTAGTCATTAAGTTATCCTTGTGTCATGTGTCTCCTTCATAACAGAGCAATTATTTTAACATCCTAAAGTGTAGTGGGCTCTCCCTGATTAAACCACTGGTCCTCCAGGGTACTTGCTGTTCATTTGTCCTAATTAGGTTCAGCCATAAAGCCTACTACTTAATGTACTTTGTGTTTCTTCTCAGGTGTGTGGCCGATGGTGAACTTCAGTTGTCCCCTCTGCAGGCCTCTGGTCTTCCATGGCAACCCGCATTGACCAGCTCGCCCGGCCTAAACCCAACCTGCTCAAGTTCCCAGACAGGTGGGCTCCCTGTAGAGACTGTATTGTAGAAGTTACTACAGAAGAACACTGGAATCGTTCTCTACAATGAGGAACAAGTACTAAAATGCACTGTTCTGTGACCTAATGAATTCCTTCAATTGCCCAAGTTGCAAAAAATTCCTAACTAGTCAGTCCTACTTAGGAAGTAGTCATTAGGCAGCTGGTGGCCTAGCGGTTAGAGAGTTGCCCCTGCGATCAGAAGATTGTGGGTTTGAATCCCAGGACTGCTTCACTTGGTAAATAGATTAAATGCAGAGAAAGAATTTCACACTTTGTGCCGTGCTGTGTTGTGTTCACGCGCGACTATGAGGGGTCACTTTACTTTACTTAATCAGCTTCAGTGAGCCAATAGGCAGGCCTGTTCCAAAATCTAGACTGGTTATTGGCTGATTGGCATGTTACTAACATTGGTAGTCGGCTGAACGCAAAAACGTTCTGAACAACCCCAGTACATTGCCTTCAAAATCCAAGATTGCTTGATTATGGTTAATGTAATCAATTTTTGAAAATTAAAACTAGCAATTAAAAATTAATATAGAAATTACAATATAAGCTAAATAAAAACTACAGTGTCCACTGCAACATAAACTAAATAGTAGGGGTGGGACGAGATCTTGTGCCATGAGATCTCACAATATTAAAATGTAACGATATTTTTCGTCACACGAAAAGCAGACTTGTGAAGCAGCATGACATCTAAACAGTGGCTTCAGAAACATTTTTAACGTGGGGGGGACACACCTGGGGGCGGTGATAACTGTACTGAATTGTTTTCATGGGGCGTGGGGGTGCGGGGTAAGTGCGTGTGCTGCACTCAGCGTCTCGCGTGTTTCCCTCATACGAATCGCTAGGTGGATAAGTGTGTGGGGGCATTCCGGCGCCCATGGATGTATATATATGTATACATGTATATATATACAGCCATGTATGTATATATACAGGCTGTAAATAAATAGAAAAAATAAGACACCACTTTTCCCTTTTGTTCTGTTCACTGTTTGTACAATTTGCAGCAGTGTGTGTGTGTAAAATGCACAGGTTGCTATTCATTTATGAACTATTGCAGTGTGAGCTGTGTAAAAATAAGAAATGCCTCCATATGTGCTGTAAGTGCAATAGTGTTTGTATAACAGCTGTTCTATGTGCTGTATTCCAGCAGCTTCACTCCTGATTCAGTTTCTGATGGGATGAAACAGAGCTCACACAT
>JBBPCZ010000042.1:33529772-33545465 GCA_037974445.1 Brycinus macrolepidotus
AGATTTTGGAGTTTCTGTGGGAATTTGTGCCCATTCATTCTGTAGAGCATTTATGAGGTCAGGCACTGATGTTAGACAAGAAGGCCTGGCTCGCAATCTCCGTTCCAGTTCATCCCAAAGGTGTTGGATGGGGTTGAGGTCAGGGCTTTGTGTGGGTTAGTCAAGTTCTTCCACACCGAACTCAGCCAACCATGTCTTTATGGAGCTTGTTTTGTGCACTGAGGCACAGTCATGCTGGAATAGAAAAGGTTCTCCTCCAAACTGTGTCCACAAAGTTGGAAGCATGGTGTTGTCCAAAATGTTTTGGTGTGCTGAAGCATTAAGTCTGCCCTTCACTGGAAGTAAGGGGCCTAGCCCAAAGTCTGAAAAACAGGTGTGTACCAAATCTTTTGTCCATATGGTGTATGTACAGCATCAGTGCACTCACCTGACTCACAATATTTACATCATAAAACTGGCACAGGCCAAACTCAGTATAATAGCTTGGCCCAATTTGGAGCCATTTTTAATTCTGTTTTGTAGGTCTGTCCTCTGAAAGCCTACACTACGAGATAGGAACTGAAAGTCTCTTTAAAGGTTGTTTTTCTGAGCTTTCACTCCTCCAGGAAGATGCTTTCAGTTGCTCCAGCAGCTTTGGACGAATGCCTGCGCTTGACTTGTTAAAGCACCACCGAGTAGCTTTGGGCTACAGCACACAACACAGGCATTTTTCTAAGTTTACTTTTGTGCCTGTGGCCGATGTGCGTGCTCTGCAAGTTGCAGTACTGAAACTGCGGTGCAGATACAAGTTCTAGAACTAATAAAGGGATGTGAATGTGCACACCTCCTCAGTTCAGGCTGCAGCAGAACACATGGGTGTAGTCGTACCAATAAATCATTACTGTCCAGAAAAAAAAAACAAGACGAAGCATTCTTTACTTCTAATCTAATTTAACCTAGAAACATTTAATTTGCAGTCATTTTGATCGTCTCACACAATGATTCAACTGTGTGTTTAATTGTTTGCAGGCAAAATACAAAGAAAATGACCTTATTAGTCACCCCTGATCCAGTCTGGACTCATCAAATGAGCGTTAATCCGTACAGATTACATGAAAGTTTTGTAGTCATTACTAAACGCTTTGTTTTAGGATAAATAACTAAATTGTGAATCTAGGGTTTAAAGCATTTTTTGATTTTCAGTCCTAACAGAATAAAATACATTCAAATCAAAGCTCTGAACCCATTTGAGGAACAAAAACAGAGATGATTTTCATTTTGTTGGGGGGACAAAAGAACAACATGCACCCACTCTGGAGCAGAAACCTAAATTTGAGATGTCTGATAGCAGTTAATAATAATAATAATAATAATAATAATAATAATAATAATAATAATAACAACTAGATAGTATTTCCACAAGAAAATGCGGTGTATAATAATAATAATTTTTGTTCCGTGTAGTCCACCAGGTTATTATTTATGCTTTACCTCATGCAATGTATCATTTTCACTGTCACAACAAAACCTCATCTCCAACAAAGCAACAATCTTTAAATATAAGTTTATTTAACAAGATTTCAGATAACACTTTATTTTAATGGTCCACTGTAGATTCTTTGTAGGTTCCACACCTTTTTCTTGAACTGATATTCAACTAAATATCTGTTAAATGCAACTAACCTGTAATAGATTCTGTTAAACCCAACCCAACTTAAAACTACATGTAACCTGAACTTTAACCCAAAGCTTAGATCTAATCCCAACCCTAAACCTAATGCTGCTGATAATCACCAGTTTGTTCATGATTAAAGGATCTGTGGATAACCTATAGGGGTCCATCAATATAAAGTGGGGCCCCAAGGTTTTTTGCTGACAGTGAGGTGGTATTTCTGAGCTGAGGCTTTAGATTCAGTCACTTTTTTTCAGGGATCAGGATCACCAAGTAAGCAACAGCTCTCGCAGTGAATAAGATGCCAAGCGTGTAGAAGCACTTAGCAGGTGAACAAGCAGCTGACTCTAAATTATGGGCTGATTTCCCGGACATGGATTAAGCCTTTTCTTGGCCTAAATGTCAGTGTCAGTGGAGAATTACTACTGGAGATTCTTTTTATTCTAGGTGTAGGCTTAGAGGTTGGATAAACTGGATTTATTATGTGATTACCGACATTTGGCGTGTTTGCTTGTCAGGAAAAAGTCTGCCCTCTGAAGCTGACCATTCAGCTCCCTCATATGCATGAGAATATGTGTCTGGCCGTCAGCTCAGTTTCTTCAGAATGGGCTACTAAAGAGCTGTTTGCAGCTGTTTCCAAGCATTTCACACCTCTAATTTAGGTCAAAATAGATTGTTAATGTGCTCCTTACTTATGGTCAGTGATTTGAAGTTTTGAGGGTGCTAATGTCACATAACTCTATATTCAAAAGTGCATTTCTTTGGTTAAATTTCAAGAATATTTCAAACATGCATTTTTTTTTTATTTGAATTTTAAAGTTTATTTTGCCAGCTGTAGTGTAATCATGATGTGAGAAAGCATTTTTAAATGCCCATATCCTAACTTTATTAAGCTATTTTGAGTGTGTGTGAGTGTGTGAGTGTGTGAGTGTGTGGACATACTATGTCCATATAAACACAACTGCTAAGTTGAATAGCTTTCCAAACCTACAATTGTATATTAAGCCTTCGTACAGCCTATGTCAAAGTAACAGAATATACTTTTTTTTTATTCGGTTCTAATTAGTTTAGGAGCCTTATGTTGGGTTTTAAGACAAACATTGTTAAAATGTTGGTTCTGCATGGAGCAAAACCGATTGCTCTTGAATTCCGCTTGACCTCTGATTCAAATACTGTTTGTTTAAAATGTCCATTCGGCAAAAAACTCTCATTCCTCGGTCACACGAACAGCTGCTGCTACGTTTGTCACCTCCCTGCATGCCATCACATGTCAGCCTCATTTATGCTGAGGAACCATTTCCCATAATGTATTTGACCTGCGATGTCCTCCCGAGTGAGCGCGGCCACTTAAGGACTGATGGTTCGTTTAAGTCTCTGAACGTTCTCCCAGCTTTTCAATGGAGAAACTTGTGTGTTCGACACAAAGGCTCTGTCTGAGTGAAGGTCATTCATTGCTTTGAGGCGAAAGAGAACGATCCGGTGAAAAGGCGAAGAGACACCGCTGACCAAGTGCGAGGCCTGCCTTTCTTTTCCCAGCAATTCATCACTTCGCTTTGTGTTTTCTTAGTGCTTTGTCTCAGACTTTCCTTTTCTCTCCATCTCTTTATGGCAGGGAAGCCCTGTGCTATGAGTCAGCTGTGCTTTAACAGTAGACTGGGCTTTAAATGAGGCTTCAAATGAGAATCTCTGTGCAAACAGGCAGACTCACACTATTATTAGACAGAAGAATGGAGGTTTCAGGTGCACTTTTTCTTTCTATATGATGATTATAGAAAAGACAGCAGTCATGGCTGGATTGTTCCAAAGCACTTCCTTTTTGCACAGTGCAGGAACAACCTGAATTAACGTCATTTGAGACTATCACATCATTTCAGTAAATGAACAAAAACATTATTACAGCACACCTATTGACCGCTTTATTTATCAGATTAAATGCATTTTTTGACACTGCAACTTATCAAGCTAGCCAGTAATGAATGGGGTAAAACAGGGATGATAGAATTTTGCAGATAAAGTAGCCAGTGAGTGGAAGCACAGGGTAGATGTTTCTAATAAAAACTGCAGAGTTTTTATTTGCCTTTTTTTTTGTTTAGA
Source organism: Brycinus macrolepidotus (assembly GCA_037974445.1). Lineage (NCBI taxonomy): Eukaryota > Metazoa > Chordata > Actinopteri > Characiformes > Alestidae > Brycinus > Brycinus macrolepidotus. Next base: position 33,533,518 of record JBBPCZ010000042.1, read on the forward strand.
CTTTATATATTCTATTGTTCTGGTCTCTGTGTGTCTGTGCAGCTGTAATACAAGCAGTTTCATTAACGTTTTCTGACTCTGGAAGCACAAGGAGAGTGTTTCTAATAAAATGTCCAGTGTCTGGACTTATGAGGTAGAGGTTACTATTAGAGTGGCCAGTGAGTGGAAGCACCGGGTAGATGTTTTATTTGTCTTTTATTTTAGACTCCATATTTTATAATGTTCTGGGCTCTGTGTCTGTGTGACAGTGCAGCTGTAATACAAGCAGTTTGCTCCTGGATCAGTGAAGTTTTCTGATTCTTATTCTGAATAATGTGAACAGTGCCTGGACTCACTAGGTTAGAGTTTCTAATAGAGTGGCCAGGGAGTGGAAGCACAGGGTGAGTGTTTCTAGTAAAGTGTCTTGTAAATGGAAGCACAGGGTCGATGTTTCTAATAAAGTGGCCAGTGAGTGGAAGCACAGGGAGGGTGTTTCTAATGAATTGACCCAGGAGTCAGTAAAACAACACTGTAGCTAGACCTTAATGCTGCTTCTTTTGGCTTGTTCCTTTTGGTTTGTCCTTGGCATCCCTCTTTTGCAATGATTTTCTCCCTTGGCTGTGCAAGCAAGGCAGTGAGAAGTAGGGAAATGGTAACTTGAGTTTTCACATTCCTAAGGGAAAATTACACAAAGACCAGCCACGAGAACTGCTTCTCATGCTGGGAATCCAGTCTGCCTCCAGTCATTATTTATAAAAATATGGTTGAAGTATCCCCATAGTGTACTGAAAAGTCTTGTAGCATACCACAGAGGGTCCTGATTTGGTGAGAATTTGAAAGGACGTGCTGGTATGCCACCAGGGCGTTTATCATGCATCCTGTGCTCGTCTTCTGTCTTTTCCTTCCTTCCTATCTAGGCCTGGGGTTAGTGCATCGGAATAGCTTTGCTAGTGCAGAATGATTGAAACGGACTACTAATCTACTAAAGAGCATGGGAAAGGTGGCTTGCAGGAGGCAGCATTGCGTTGTGGGTGAAGCGAAGAACTTTTAATGTTGGCCCAGTTCATTGGCAGTTCCTCGCTGTTTGAGAGTGTGTTTCTGCTTTGGAAATACTTTAAATAGTGTTTAAAACTGCTCTGTTGGAGTTCTGTCCAAGTACTGAGATTTGGACTTGTTCAAGTTTTTATACTGATTATATGAGAAGCTTTTATGGCTTGTGTGTTTTGAAAGCAAGCTCTGGACTGGAAGAAACCAGCGGTTTGGCTTGTGGGCAGCGATACCTCAGCAACGTGCCTTTTGAGGAATCTCACTGGCTGCTGTTTCATGCTGATATGATTGTGATATTGTGTATATTTTGGCAGTGTCAGGTTTTGGAGAGGCAAATAACGTGAATAGATGCTCGCTTCTCCTTTTTTGGGCCATGGGAAAGCAGCTCGGAGTCAAAGGCCGCGAGGAAGGCAAACTGTGTCCAATTGTGAATTCTTGCCTGCTTGTTTTCTTAAAGTCATCCCACTTGAAACTTTATAGCAAGATGAGATTGCGTAAGGCCTGGCGCAGACAATGGACGTTCTTATTCCATCAGCTTGAATCCCTGCTGACACAGACACAAAGAAGCTACTGGCACAGCTCCCCATCACTCCACACTGTAATGAAAAGCTATACCTGCCCATAGTCAGCTGTGCAAAGCCAGTCCAGTGTGTGTGTGTGTGAGGATAGCGTTTGAGATTGTATTGAGTTTCTGTCATTTTTACCATAATTAGTGGTTGTCGAAACAGCTGCATGGAATGGGGGGGTTGGTTAGAATGCTACAGTTGTGGGTTAGCAGGCTTTGTGGCCTTCATAAGATCAGACAAACCGACCTTGGGCCTCAAATTCCTAAAAGGAGTTGACTAAACAGTAGAGATTGGAGGGGTTACTGATTTTAATTATATATAAACCCATTGTTCATAAAATAGTTTCAATTTTAATAATTGCTTATAATTAACTGCCTTTTTAAACTTAGCCTAACAACAATATTGACCTTTTTACCTTGTTAGCTCTTGTCTCTGGTCATATGATTCCTCATATATCATTTAACAGACAAGATTCTAGTTCTCCCATAATTTTTAATGCAATTATAGTGACTTTCCCACCTCTAAAATGTCTTTAGGTTGTTGGCTTTGTCTCTGTGCACTAGTGGCTGAAAACGTTCAGCTACCTTTCACTCTGAAACACGTCACAGAATGGAATGAAAATGTGTTGATTTGCAATTCACAAGGACACTGAGGAAGTAAACAGCCTTCTTTTCTTGTCTCCCATAGCAAGAAAGTTTGACAAGAATTTCAGGTCTGACACAATTTTAATGTCTGATTAGATTTGTGGCATTTTATGCATTAAAGTTGACTTGATTATACAGAGCTCTGATTTAATTTAATATACAGGTTGTTTTGACTGCAGAGTAGCATATCTTTGCACAGAAAGGTGTTTTACACAGTAAAACAGCACAACCTGGCTATAAGCAATGTGAAACGTTCCCACATAAAACATTATACAGCACGCCTCCATTTCCAAACCCATTAAAGTGAAATGCCAAAATCAACATGATTAATATATGGAGAGTATCTACAATCCACATGTGCAAATTCACCAAGTATTTTTTGTAACTTTCTGATTCAGTTTTACAAGTTTTCAGGTTGTTGTTTTCCATTAAAACTGGCAAGTAAGAGACCATCAGAAGATCCAGAGTTTCAAGTTGCACGGATTTAAACCTTAAAATTATAGCCTAAGGATGTACAAATTAATCAGCTGAGCAGTGAACAGTTTTAGCGCTGGCAATAATTGAACATTTATTGAACCTTCAGTTGAATTTTATAAAAGAAGAAAAGAGAGGATTATATGAGAACTGTGATAAAATTATTTAAAAGTATATTAATGCCTTTTAACATTTTCAGCATATTTGAACAACACTGTGATACCAAACATTGTGCTCACTGCAATAAATATACACCATATGGACAAAAGTATCGGGACGCCTGACCGTCACACCAAAAGGGACTTTAATGACACTGCATTCAAAGACATAGATTTTAATTTGGACTTGGGCCCCCATTGCAGGTATGACAACTTCCACTCTTCTTGGAAGGCTTTCCACAAGATTTTGGAGTTTCTGTGGGAATTTGTGCCCATTCGTTCTGTAGAGCATTTATGAGGTCAGGCACTGATGTTGGACGAGAAGGCCTGGCTCGCAATCTTCGTTCCAGTTCATCCAAAAGGTGTTGGATGGGGTTGAGGTCAGGACTCTGTGGGGGCCAGTCAAGTTCTTCCACACTGAACTCGTCCAAACATGTCTTTATGGACCTTGCTTTGTGCACTGGAATAGAAAAGGTTCTTCCCCAAACTCTGTCCACAAAGTTGGAAGCACGGCGTTGTCCAAAATGTCTTGGGATGCTGGAGCATTAAGATTACCCTTCACTGGAAGTAAGGGGTCCAGCCCAAAGCCTGAAAAACAGGTGTATCCCAATACTTTTGTTCATATAATGTAGCTTTGTCATGTCCTGCAGGCCGAGCTGTGCGGACGAAGCATGTTTTTCGTATAGTTGCACGTTGTGAGTGCACTCTGTGTCATTGACCAAAAGTTGGTGGAGCATTAAAGTGCAGAGGCTGATAAATCAGCCTTGTTGTACAGAACGTAGATTACATAAAGTGAAGCAAAAATGGGAAGTTCAAGCATTATAAACCCTGCTGAAGGTGAAAAGGGTCAGTAGCTTTTTGTCTCTAGCCGAGGAGGTCCATCTGCTCTGAAGCAGATCAGCTCATAAAAACCCCCCAAACCATTTGAATATAATCCCTACAATCCCTCATAATACATGAAAGGCTTGGTAATTATTTATTGGCATTTCAGCTTTTTAATAAGTGAACAGGGCAGAAGTTAACGGCCTCCAGGTAGGACTGGGCATGCAGCGTAAGTATTTCCAATTGAAAGAAGCCCTTCACAGTGTTTACAAGAGCTTAAATAATAAGAGTTTGGAGCATTGTTAGTTTAAAATCTGTTTTACTCAGAATAATGGGAAGGGTCAGCGTGGGTATTACAAAGCTTTTAGTGTGCACTCCGAGTCAATATTTTGCACACACTGAGATTTTCTACATTTGCATGTTATTCTTTTAATATTTATTAAAAATACACTCAGTAATCCTTGCTAACAAATAAATATACAGTATGTTCACCATTTGAGTACCTTTACTAGCCAGAAAATGTGTTTTTTTTTTTTTTGTTTTTTTTTTATATTCATCACTACTGGCCTACAAAAAGCCACCTAATATAAATATAATTATAATGTGGATCATCAGACAACTGTTAGATATTTAACGAGCTATTAAGTGACAGCCAATGAGATGGAACAGTTAACGAGTGCATTTAAAGCTACAAGACAGTCTAGAATTTGACTCTGCATCACCACACAACCAGTTAATAAGATGTCAGACAATCACTGTAACACATTTTTTCCGTGTTATAAAGGAAACTTGTTGTACTGAACATATTTTTATCTATAGTTGTTCACTCAGTAACTTTCTAATAAAAATCTGCAGCTTATGAACTAAACGGATAAGTGGTGAAAACCTGTGGTGTGCAAAAAACATTGACTTGAAGTGGATGTCTCTAGCATGTTGGACCTGTTTGATCCGCCACAGCCTGTTTCTGTACTGTTTGACATTAAATGGTTTCAATGTGCCATTAGAGTTTAAATCTACAGCCCTTGATGAAATTAATAACTTGATAACTAGCACTCTGGGCGTATACTGAGGTTGCCTCCAATACTTGTAGAAAGGGCTTCCGAGTGGCACAGCCATCTAAGCATTGGTCCTCTCATCGACTCTGTTCAACATTTTCTCTGTTTGTCATTCTGGACACATTTTACAGCTTCCAAACTGCAAATTAGTTGAGGTTGTAGAGCAGTTGCATCATATTGCCTTCATTTCATACATGTATCTTCACCAAACTGCTTTCATGTGATTGAAAACCCTGATTCCAAACAGGGTATTCTGTTGGAGAAAAATGGTATTCTATTGGAGAAAAGTCATGCAAACAGCATGCCTAAGCTGTTTTGATAGTCAAATATATGTCAACGTTTAGAATCAATTCATGCTTGGTATTTTACAGTGTTAAATGTCAGTTTGACCCGGGCCTCTCCTCAGCTTGGCTTGGAATCCCAGCCGAACGTGGAAAAATATATAAATTCAGATTTATTTGTAGCATGCCTGAGCATAAATAAACCTACACCATGAAGTGGATGTAATGCAAACAGTATCGCCAAGTGATTAGTCTACAGCACTAAAACATCTAAGACATCTGATATTCCGAGCTGTTTCTGATTTAGGTTGGAATTTTCACATGGGTGGACAACCCAGTCTCCTCCTTCCAACCAGCCAACTCCACTGGAGCGTCCTGCCCTCCATCATAACGTTGCCTCAGTCGAAATGACTCTGCATTCTTGTGAGCTTTCTGTAGGATCTCGGGGGGAGAGCTTCAAAAAAAACATCCCGTTTCATTTCCAATCCTTAACTGTTCCCATGTTCCTGATTTCCTGAGAGATGACTTACTGACAATGTGGCTGGAAAATGTGCAGAACAGAATGAAGCACTCAGTGAAAAATTACAGTGTAATATAAAACAAGGAGATCAGCAGCGCGTCATTTCCGAAACCTCCTCTGTTTCAAACAGACTGTGAATCATATGAGAAAACTGCTTACCGCATCTGTTTGGTTTTCCACACATCCCGGCTGGCAAGGAAATCAGAAAAGGTAGTTTGGCTTAACCGTATGCAGATTTCAAATAAAACGTCCAAAGAGGCCAAAGGTTACTCCAGTTATGAGCAGACAGCAGCAGTCAGCTGAATATGATGAAAATGTCTAAACCTGAAATCAGTTTAGGCATGACCACTGTTTCCTGTGTTATGGTGCTATTGTGCAAATATCATGTTGGTTCTTGTAAGATGAGAAGTAATGCACATCAGACCTAACATTAACATTGTTTTACTCTGGCTTTTTTTTTCACCACAGATCTTTATGTATTTTCTATGATATTGAAACTCTCATTTCTTTATAGCACCAAAAACAAGTACAGCTACAATATAAATAAATAATGGTTTACCTTTTTAGCTATATTCACCAACAAGCCACTTTATTAGTCACTGTGTATCTAAACTCATTATCCACTTTATCAGCTTACCATTTAGATGCGCTTTCCAGTTTACGGTTATAGACTGTTGTCCGTCTATTTCTGTGCATCATTTGTTAGTCCACTTTGCACAATTCACCATTTATCAGGACCCCTAATATTATTTGAGGTGGATCATTCTGAGAACAGCAGCAACACTGTGTCCACTTACAGTCCACTGTAATAGATGCACCAAACCTGTTGGTCCACCTTGCAGATGTAAAGTTGGTCATCCTCTACTCCTTCATCAGTACCCTTGGAATCTGTTGGCTGGATCTGGATATTTTTTGATTGGTGGTCTATTCTCAACCTAGCAGTGACACTGAGGTGTTTTAAAAGCCCAGCAGCACTGCTGTGCCACACACACACACACAAACACACACACACACACACACACACACACACACACACACACACACACACACACACACTCACACTCTAAGACAGCACTGCCATGTCGGTGTCACTGCTGTGCTGAGAATAATCCATCTTTTTTAATTTTAATGTTGAATCACGTAAAACAAGTGGTGCATTCACACTTCCCGGAACAAATAATATCGTGGGGACACATCCTGCAGAGGACATGCTAACCTATTTACATTTAGAAAAACAACAAAACATGCCATTCAGCCATGGGTGCACAAACTTTTACATAAGACTGTAAACATATGGAGCCATGGCACATGCTTTTTAGGACATATATAGCAGTAAGGTATTCCTAAAAAACCATACAAATCATAAATTGTCATTGGAGTTACTTAAAAATGAAACTGCATAATTATTAGTATTTCCGAGAGATTATTAAATGCATTTTTTTTTTTAAATATAAGTGATATTTAATTAAAACCTGTAACTGTCTCATCCATAGTCAGCTCTTATGTAATGTATTCACTTCGGTCTTATGAGGCCTGAAGAAATTAGAACAGTGACAGTACGGATGTTTGTATGTTTCCATTCTGTCTATTACTGTAAGTGGAGGTTAGACCAGGGCACCTCAGACTCGAACTGAGCTCTGCTGCACACACATGCATTTCCTGATGACACAATGAAGCTACTGTGGCTTAACACATGACATCACATATTAGGATTTTGAAGAGTAGCAGTCATGTAAAAAGCTCTGTGTTTTCCTTCCCCCTGCATGGACCAGGTGTACCTCATCAAACGTCTTCTCCCTCCATGTAAGGGGATGTTGAAGTCTGCTGAGCTGGAAAAGGAAGGAAGAAATATTCATTTAATTACCCTTATAACTAAAAAAACCACACACACACACACACATGCTTTCAGACCTTATGGTTTCTGAGATAAACATTATGTCTGCAAGGGAGGTGTAGACATAAGGTGTAAAAATCTACTTCATGAATTCATTCCAACCCTACCCTTAAAGGGCCCAAATCACTGAAAACCTTTTTCAGCTTTTTTAGGCTTTTTTAAGTCTCAAAGCTGTTCTCCCTCCATGACACCAGTTTGGAAGTCATCATGACTGTGATGTCAGAAACATGAATGCGTTTGCATATAACCACCCACTTAGCCTACAGCAGTTTAGCCTACCCATTCATGCTGAGCTAACAAGTGTTAACTGTTTGTTCCATATATTTAGCCAAGATTTGTCTTTAACTGTAGGGCAGCCAACCAGACCAAAGATCATTTACATATGTCTTAAAGTCACAGTGCCAAAAACAGCTTGATTGTTTCTAACCGATAGAGAGAAGAAGAGAAGTAGAAAACGGTCATTTAAAATACATTCTAATGTACAGACACCATACAAATGTGTATAAGTGGACATCAAATAGAAAACCTAAAAAGAAAAAATAGAATGGGCCTTTTAACATATGGCCATTTAACCCAGCTGTCTGTGTAAGGTCACCATTTATGTCAAAACATGCCAGTCGTCATCATAATCGCTACCCATTCATTTATGAAATCACATCTGGAACTTGTTCCATTAAAATAACTGTAACTCACACTTCTTTAGCCAGCGCTTTCCAGTTTTTTTCGTCTGTGCTGCAGCTCATGTCCTCAGTTTGTGTTCATTTGATCTGCGGTGTTGACCTTGCCATGAACCAGATATCAAGGGACTTACCCCCTCACTAAAACATCAACGGAAATCTCCCACTTGCTACAGTTCAAAGCAAATTTGACAGTAATCTTGCTAAAAAGATAGAAGGCCAAGAACGGCCTGTAGGAGTGTTTCAGTGGCAAATTATCGATGCGGTGCTATGTGGTGTTGCTGGCAGAGAGTTAGTGTAGCAAGCATTTAAAGGTTTTTTTTGTTTTATACCTAAAAAAAACAGTAGTTCTATCTTTGCACTGAGGTAACTTAATTAAACTTTAGTGAGGCTAGACACCGTCATTGATTGACGTTGCATATTGAGTGAAGGGGGGAGAGGCAGACCGTCCTACTCACCCAAAGAGAGCAAGGCCGTTTGTGCTTTCTTGGACTCCTGTCCATGTATGACTGTGGCACTGGGAATTAAATAATCTCCAGGTCGTTGACCCTATATTTAGACAGTTGCATCAGTCAGGAGCCGGCGTGGCGTGTGCTTAAAGAAATTCTCTCTTTATTGGACAGTTTTTCATTTCTGTGGTGCTTTCATGACATATTGGAATTGCTAAGGGATGTCCATCATGCACAACAATGGACAATTGGGGCAGCTGGTGGCTTAGTGGTTAGGGAGGTGCCCCTGTGATCAGAGGGTCATGAGTTCGAATCCCAGGACTGCTAGTGGCAACTAGAGCAAGGTACCGTCCCCACACACTGTTCCCTGGGTGCTGTGTTCCTGGCTACCAGCTGCTTCACTTGGGTGAATGGGTTAAATGCAGAGAAAGAATTTCGTGCTGTTCACACTATGTGCTGTGGTGTGTTCACGTATGACAAAAATGGACGCTTTACATTTTGCACTCATAGTGTCTTCAGGCACAGGCTCAGTCTCCTCTTGTTCATATGCCTGGCAAGAGTCAAACACCTCAGGAGATTTTGTACATGCTTTTAGTGGCATGCTGCACAAAAATAGATTCGAAGATTAAAAGTGTACTTTGTGTGTGTGACCAGTGCTGTTAGTTAGGTATGGCCACACAAGGAGTCCATTGAAAGCAGTTACTAGCACACACCATGCTGCAGAAACATCATGGTTACCATGGTTAGTGTGGTTTAAAATGAGCCGTACGGCAAATATGCAATGTTGGTGGGGATGTGCCCACCAGTGTGGTTTGTGTGCTACCATTGCAATGCTATGGTAATCATATGCAGTCATAGTTGGGGGTGGGCGATATGTCAGTAATACTATCAAGACATGTTTATGATACACAGTAGATGTCACAATATTCTGTTTTTCTGAGGCTTGTGAGCAAACTGGAACACCAGTAAAAACATACTGTAAAAAACAATCATGCAAAATGTGCCAATACCCAGACATGTTCTTGTTACTACACTATATGGACACTATTGTGACACACCTGGGACTCACCTTTTTTTCAGGGTTTGGTCTAGGACCCTTACTTCCAGTAAAGGGCAATCTTAATGCTTCAGCATACCAAGACATTCTGGATAACGCCATGCTTCCAGCTTTGTGGACACAGTTTGGGGAAGAACCTTTTCTATTCCAGCATGACTGTGCCCCAGTGCACAAAGCAAAGTCCATAAAGACATGCTTGGATGAGTTCGGTGTGGAAGAACTTGACTTGCCCGCACAGAGCCCTGACCTCAACCCCATCCAACACTGCAATGTCATTAAAGTCTCTGTTGGTGTAATGCTCAGGTGTCCCAATACTTTTGTCCATATAGTGTATGTAGCTTTAATTTGACAGTGTGTGCAGTATTAACAGGTTCTCTTTTATTTATCAAAAATCTCTAGCCAGCATACATTTGGCTGGTGTTCTAGAAAATCAAATGATAACTATGGTTTATGGCATATTTTGCTGTAGTTCTTCACGATAGTAATGTCGTCATCATATTACCCCTAGCTGGAGTCTAGCATCAAATGTGGTCTGTGATGGATTTATCAGTTCTGCAAAAAAAAGATAACGTAATCATTTCTGCTTTATGGCTTTCACATCCTGCAGGTTGGACATGAGAATATGTACTGATGGAGGATCAGGACCCTGATGCACACCCTTGCAAAGTGACTTCCATTCTTTGTGTTCTTTGTATTTAACTCAGCTTCCTCATTTTTAAGTTTTGGTTGGACTAAATTTGTAAAATGTTCAACAGAGAATTGTCCAATGAGAGTGATTTTTCTATATATATCTTAGCAAGCTGTCCCTTTGGTTAGGCCTTAACCTTCTCTCCACACAATGTCCGACTTCCTATCCACCACCAGGCAAGTCAGAATAGCCAAGACATGCAAATACAAAAGGTCCATTGGGAGAACTGTTCTATAAGAAGAGAACCGCTACACTTTCAGAGGTGGAAACCAGTCCTTAGTCTCATGATCCATGGCTTTAATTAGAACTGCAAAGGGCTGCTGACCTTTTACTTGATTTGCTAGAAAGTGAACTGATATAACAGATGTAATGCCCCACTTCTACATAGTCCAAAATACCAGAATCAATTGCTGACAACTTCAAATTATGTATTTCATATTTAAAGTATCAGTTTTGTTACGTCAGTGACTATGGATTGTTTTATGGTGCTGTACAAAGTTGTTTAAAGCTTTTAAGATGTCTGTAAGGGTTTTTTGTATTCAAAAAACAACATGTATTAAGGAAATGGCTTTTGACATCAGTGAATGTGGCTTTCACAAAAAGCTGTTCAGAACGTCAGTTGGACGCTGTCTGAGTGAGTCACTCTGCGGCTTTGCTTTTTCCCATCTTGAGATTACTGTAGAACTCAGACACAGGATCCTTGCTGCAGTTTAACGAGTTCCTGAAAGAACTCCCAAAACATGTTCATTGTTCCAGACTTTCATTAGAGAGGCAGGTTTTTCATCACTGCCAGGGCGAGCGTTAGGAACTCGGGCAGACGGCCAAACCCAGTTTCTTCTCTCTGCTTCGCAAACCACAAATCTACCCCAGCCCATTCTGTCGGTTGATTAAGGTCTTTGAAGAAGATCTAACCTTCTCCTAGAGAGGCTGGTCATTATGTCAACCAGCATGACTTGGTAATGCTTCTGTAGATGCTTGTCTGCCTCGATTACTCAGCATTTTGATGAGCTGATCTTGATGCATACTGTCTAGACAGAATGGGTGATCATATTAGCACCTTTATACACACATTAATTTAGCTCATCTAAAACAGTGGATGCACTTTCTGCCGGAAGCACTTTGCCACTGGGACATGTCAACCCCTGACAATAAGCTTTTACCCTCAGTTTTCATGGAACATGAGTTAGAATCAAATGAGAGGCCATGGTAAGGGTATATGGCAAAGACTGTATGCTTTTACTTCATCTCTATAAACAATGACAAAAACGTCATTTACTGCATTGGGTCTACATAATATCGACAAAATTCTACATGATGCTAAATGTGTTTTGCAATTATTCATATAACCACAAAAGCAAACAATAATAATAATAAAAACAAACAGCAAAAACAAACAAACTAATAGACACAAACAATTAAACAGGTTCAGGCAACTGTACCATGAGGTAAGCTAAGAAAATTGGTAGACTTCTATGGGAAAACGTGTAATCCGTTCCAGGTCGCCACGAAAAATCGAAAAAATTACTAAAAAATGAAGACACGGCACTGTTAATGGGGGGAAAAACTAGTAAAACATTCACCAAAGCAGGGAATGATGTTAGGTTTTTTCTTGGGGTTCACACTTCACAGAAACAAGG
>JBBPCZ010000042.1:33568652-33581532 GCA_037974445.1 Brycinus macrolepidotus
TATATATATATATATATATATATATATATATATGTGTGTGTGTGTGTGTGTGTGTGTGTGTGTGTGTATATATATATGTAAATATTCTTTTTAATGTAATTTATATATATGTGTGTATTTATATTACAAAAACACTTGCTTATGTGGTTTCTGATCCTGTCGTCTATAGAAATGCAACACATTCTTTGACCCTGCTATGCTGTTAGTGTGTGTGTGTGTGTGTGTGGGCCAAAGATCTTTTTTTTACAAACATGAAGGTGAAAAATGACAGTTAGAAACGGTACAAACCCGAAGGGGAAAAAAATTAGCAAAAGCAAAATGTGGGTAAAATAAGTAAGAAAGGTGGCAGATGGAGGATGGGGGATAGAGGAAAAAAAGGCAGGAGCAGAAAGGAGAAAAGGAGAGTGAAAAAGAGAGACACACAGACAGGAGGAGCCAGCAGGGATGGGAGGATGGTGACAGGCAGAGGAATGAGAGAGTGAAGGACAGTGACAGCAGCCACTGCCTCCGAGAGGGTAATGAAATATCATGTCAGTCTCCTTTGCCACCGGGAACGACTGCATTGACGGATAGAAATGAACAAGAGGAGAAGCAGAGAAAAGAGGTGGTGATGGAGAGGGAGAAAGAAGGAAATGAAAGAGAGCTGATCTCCAGATGCTGCATCTTGAGCAGAATAGAAAAAGAAAGTAAAGAATATTAGTTTCTGTTTTGCTGGATTCAGGGTCCGGCAGGTCATTATTCTCTTAACAGAACACGTATTAAGCATGAAACAAGCAAGAGAAACAAGCAAGCAGACCTGCATGGTCACCTATTTCAACCAGGGATCCACACAATCAACAGTGCTGTCTGAGTTCATACAGACCAGGAACAGCAGTGAGGAAACAGCTCTATCTGCTGGACAGAAAAGGGACTGTCTCCTGGACCGACCGACTTCACTGCAGCAGCGGAACGTCAAACAAACTGGAACATTTTACCACGATTTGCCATTATGATCATTTAGATGTTTAAAACTGCATTTACCTAAAGGTGGCAATACACCACACTGATTGTGGAACAGAAATAGAACTGATTAGCATTCATTATAATATTCAATAATGCACATGCTCACTTTTTGGCCGGGGTAAAATGATTGGGCTAATAAGAATAAGAAACATTACAGTGTGAATGTGTTCACTTTACTGTAGGGATAAAGTGTTACCCTAAACCATCTCCACACCAATGAGGGAACAAACACAAACACACATACAGTTTATATGTATGTATGTATGTATACACTATATGGACAAAAGTATTGGGACGCCTGAAGCATTAGGATAGCCCTTCACAGGAAGCAAGGGGCCTAGCCCAAACCCTGAAAAACAGGTGTGTCATCCATATAGTGTGTATGTGTATACATATATCTATATCTATCTACCTATCTATCTATCTATCTATATATCTATATCTATATCTATATCTATATATATATATATATATATATATATACACACATATATATACACACTCAATCGTGATGAAATCAAATTTTGCGAAGCACTGAATCATTTCTTAAAAAAACTGCAAAACCAAACCGGTGTGGGGTCAGAGATGGATAGGCCATAGTGTCCTTCTGATTTGTACTTTGACATTACTTTGGTAACTCTGAGATCATTCAGGACCCGTAGCATCTAAAAAGACAACTGGACGCACATTCAGAGGTACACTGAAGCTTTTATTTGTAAGGCACCATAAATACTTCCTTACTGCAGAATCTCATTCACAAAGAGTTAAGTGTAGTTGACAGTTTTTTTCCTCCACATTTTTTCATCTTTAAACAAAGCTGTAATATTGATTCTCAGAACACAAATGAAAATACACTTTCTGCCAAGTTTACACTGAAGAAGTTTACATACATCACAAAATGAGAAAAAGAACCGTTACAGAGCTTAAATGAAAAAAAAAGATAAAAAGATAAGACGTTCTGACCATTTCGATGGAGGGAAGGAGGGAGGGGCTAGGATTCGGAGGGAGGCGGGGTTATGGAAATTGACTTTACAGTTTTATACTTTACAGTAACGCGCAATTAAAAAGCAAACGTCAACTGCACAGCTGATGGGGGAAAGCAACTTATGGCACAGTTCTTACATCAACTCCTAGAGAGCAGACAGTGCATCCGGTCACTGGTCGACCTCACAGCAGTTTTAGGTTAAAGGAAAAGTCCATCTTGAAGGAATGTTAAAGAAATAACCCACAATTTTTCACACTGTCACACCTGCAGAATACAGTCAGTTACCACAAACCATCATTTCAACCCTTTTCTGTTCTCAGAGAAGAACAAACAACCCATTCATGTGACTCCCCCTTATAACAGATGCCAATGGGCAGTTGCTGAATTGTCAGTAAACACTGATGTAAAACATTTCTCCAAAAGATCATGGATTCTTCAGTTAAAACTTTGTCAATTATTAAGTTAAATACATTTTTTTAATCTTGGCAATTAATAAAAAACAAAATCTTTTGGGACCTTGTTGGTCAATTTTAAACAACCAATTTTTCCGCTGGGCTCACAATTGGTAGAAAACAGTACGTGTAGGGTTCACATTATATAGTCACTTATTTTAAACATTTATACAGAGCAACTGCAAAAAAAAGGCTTCCATTCTAATTCAGTTTCAGATAAACAGGTTTTCCATTCTATTCTGTGTTCATAGAAACGTGTTGAATGTATTACTTGTGGAAACCAACCATATGAGCCAGTTGCAACAGAATGAAACTCAGTTTGAATAACAGTGGAATATTCCTTTAACACCGCTGATTAAATACATTCAGACGAGTTATCTGAAAGACCAAAAAAAAACAGTTCCCCAGAAGATGGGTTGCTTCCCTTGAAAGACTGCTGATCTATTAGTAACTGGAATATCCAGTGCCTCTGCCCCTGTGTAAGTTAATATAGCGGCCCTGTGCTTGTACTGAGGCCTCACTGCAAAGCTGATATACAGCAGCCTACACACCATAATGTTGCTCCATCAATCAATGTATCAAAACTGCATCCACCACTACATATATCGCCCCCATACACACACGCACACTCACATCCACGCAATAAATGTAACTTTATACATACAAATGTTTACAAAATTATATGTATAATCAATATAATCTATATGCGTATATAAATTGGCCCTTCACAACATGAACACACTTAAAAAAAAAAAAAAAACCCACAGACATACTATCGCTTTGTATGAATCTTCCAGTACGTTTCGTGTGTTCTCTCACTCGCCTGATTAGATCCTGTTCTTTTCTCTGGGGAAGTGATGAAGTTCATCAACAGAATGACTCAGAATAGAGAAAATCTAAAAAAAAAAAACAAAAAAAAAAAACCTATATTAACCACTATTACCGAAAAAAATAAAATCATCACAATCGCACATTATAAAAAGCAAAAAAAAAAAAAAAGAAGAAAAAAAAAAAAGGTGCAAGGTAGCACATTGGCGTCCACTTTACATAACGCTGGAAGCCTTTTTAATCTATTGAATTTGTATTGGGTTGGAACTGGGCCCAATAACATACCTAGAAATGTTAAGAACCTCTGACTAAAGCATAACTGCACAGTGACGTATCTTATTTCTACAAAAGTCATTCAGAAGAACCACAAAAAAAAAAATAAAAATAAAAAATTGAGGGGTAGCCTTCACCAAACATGTAGATGTGTATAATCTCTACATGTGACCTCTTGAGCTCTTTAACAACCAGAGGGTTTGGAAGGAAAGTTAAATTCATTTTATGAGAAAAAAACAAAAGAAAAAAAAAAGATAATAAACCGAGGACAGCAGAGGCTTCCTTGCACAAGTGATGATTATGCTGCGAGATGTTTTTAGTATGTACTAAACGGAAACAGTACATAAACAGCAGGTAACTGATATCAGCACATAATCCCACTCATGCTATCAGAACAACTCTGGGACGAACTACCGTCACACTACCACAAACAGCATAGCATATGAACATCCTTCTTTTCGATTGTTTACAAGAATTAAAAAACAAACAAACAAAGCACTACTCTTCTGTTATATACAACCATAGGTAGTACCAACCTAGAAACCAGATCCACATATATAATCAGACATATGGTCAGTGGTCTCTAAGGAAACACTGCCACCTTGTGGTGACTTTTGATAACACATTAAAGGGGTGGTTCACTGAACAAATAGTATTTTAGTATAACCCTTCAGTTTTCTTTCCCAAGAGGTGTTTTGTCAAATTTGGAAAATGCAATCCATCTACATGTTATGAATGAGACAATGCACACATCACACAACAGCATTTGACCCATTTAACTGCAAGGGTTAGCATGTAGTCCCACACTTCAACTGCTTACTCTTCTATCTGCACAACTTGCACAGCAGTTTTCAAACAATTTAAGCAGTTGCTAAAGAATAAGTCTTAAGAACAACTTAATGATGAGCCTGCAGTTTAAAGGGCTAAATACACTTCAGACTGAGTAGGACGTACAGTGTACTAATAACTTGCTGTTCATGTTTTGTACTGAAACAGGCAATGGCCGAAACAGCCAATGTCTGAAACAATTTCGGAACTGTTTCTACAGTTATTTTCAGTGAACCTCCTCTTTAAAGGACAATTCAGATTTTTAAAAATTTCCTGTATCATTCAATCACCGAGATCCATTGTAAAGAAATTTTTTGTGGTGGTGAAAGAAACCAGGGGTCTCAAAGTGTATGCAAAGATTTATTTATTGTCCGAAATGTCCAATGAACCTGCATGTGCCTTCTGGTCTTCTATGTAATGTTACCGATGGCAAAAAAGTGGTATATCTGAGGGTAAAGAACGTACATCTCCTCTAGGAATGTATTTTAATACATTTTAGGCCACAAACTTCTGAAAATGGTCATTAAACCGGTGATACTTTTTGATACAATTTTGAGTAAAAACGTTTAGCTTTTGAAGCATTAACCTTTTCAGGCATCTGGTTCCAATCACCACCACTGGAAACAGCTCTGACTCAGAAAGCTTCTCTACAACAGACTGTCACATCAATGAGTGACTTTTACATCTTAATGACTGAATTATTCTGAACTGTTAAAGAGAGAAGAAAAAATATCGGTGGAATTCCTTATTAATCTTAATCTTCCTCTC
The DNA here is from genome assembly GCA_037974445.1 of Brycinus macrolepidotus. NCBI lineage: Eukaryota > Metazoa > Chordata > Actinopteri > Characiformes > Alestidae > Brycinus > Brycinus macrolepidotus. The sequence continues at coordinate 33,573,789 of JBBPCZ010000042.1, forward strand.
AGCCAGCGTCTAATCTCTTGTACTTTTCAAAGCATTCTACTGATGCTATAGAGGTGAACGGACAAGTGGCCTGTGCTTTCAAAAGAGAAGTCAGAGAAGAATGGCTACTCTAGGTCTAAAGGACCGCAACACACACTCTTCCGGCACATCACTGGCCAGGCATCTGTGTCAGCGATGTGGCTCCCAGTTTGAAAACATACTGCTGTAAAAGCAAAGGAAAACATGCATTTAACTATAATGCCATTCAGACATGAACAGTATGGTCAGCAGTGCCTGGTTTCATGTTCATTTCTACAAAGAATACACTAATTCAGCCTTCTTAAATTCCATCTGTCAGCATTAGTAGCACCATCCTGCTTCAGACGTGAACATTCAGTTCTCCGCTGCCCATGATGAAGCTACAAATCTGCATCGTTTAACACTCTGCTCTATCTGGACCATTTTTTTAGGACAACTTTGTAGGCCAGTCAGAGTCTAGCCCTTTACATATCCCAAGGTAAGTGCTCCACAAACCAAAACGATCTTCCATGAATAACCAACAGACCACTATAATGCAGGTTACATCCAAATATGTTCTCAGCATCTACAGAAAATGCATTTTGGACATGTCATTTTTAAGCGTAGTTCAGTCAAATCTGCATATCTGCATCTGATAATCTGTACAGATCTGATCACAGGGTGTATCTGTTTCACATATAGCAGGAACTATCCAGTCAAAAGCAACAGCCCATGTGTATACTAATGCTTCTAGAGTGGAAACAGAAATGGAAAACTGACCCATGGACTCCATTAGTTGCCCTGTAAAGCTTCCAGCCTAGGGCTCCACTCAGCTGATGAATATAGGTGGTCAACTTAAAAATTTCTGGAATTGAACAGCTCTACAATTTGTAGTATTTGATGAAGAAAAAGTTTCAGTTTTTTGGCAGGAAATGACTCAGCATAAAGCACTTTCATCTCTAAAATTAAATTTGAAATGACCGACTGGCAGAGCAAATCACAAATATTCATATGTGTGTGAAATCAATGGAAACGTAATAATAGAGTACCTGATGGATATGTTACGAGTCTAAGTCTGAGCGGATAGAAATCCACCTAGGTCACAAACTGCAGATTCGCTGGCTACACCAACATGAGGTGCAGTTAAAATCAAACTTCTCAGCTGTTGAACTGCAACTGCAGTACAACTTTCCTGCAGTACAATCACAGCATTTACAAGGACTATCTGAACGCACCATAAGAACAGAAGCATCTCTTCCACTTCATATGAACCTGTTCCCCCAGCTCTGTTTAGCTGAAGTGGGAGCCCGTGTGAGAAAGTGTGGATTCCTTCTCCCACATGTGGGAGGATTTGGGAGAGGGCAGCAGATTTGCAGGAAGCTGTGGTTTTCCAGAGGGTCAAACAATAATAATAAACGCTGGATGAACTCAAACATGCAGCGAGCAGAGGAAGGGCAGAGGAGGATGCGGAGATGCCAAACAGGGGCGTGATGAAACGACAGAAATGTAAGAAAAATAAAAATCAGGGTTTGAAAAAATACTGAAAATCACAAACATCAGCAGGGTTTCCTCTCTTTCGATAATGCACAGAAAAGCTACTTGAGTGTTAATAGCTTCCTCTTGTGAATGTTCAGCCCACTAAACAAGTGAAAAACTACAAAGGAATGATTTTAACTAAGGCAAATAATTAAAAATCTAATCAGTAAAACACAAAAGCAAGAGATTTTAATGAAAATGTAATAGGGGTGTGACAAAGCATCAGTGTATTATGATGCATTGATCTGAGGGCGACAATTTAACTGCATTCATTTTGCAATGGAAGAATGAATAATATTCAACTAAGTATGGCTTCTTTTTAGGCCAAAAAAAATCTTTTTAAAGGTGAAAACACCCTTGGTGTATATTCCTCTACTGTGTAAATGGTTCCCCCCACTTGCATTTGTGTATTCAGTACATTTGCAAAACAAATCAGAGCAAAATAAATGACTCTGCAGCGAAACTGCAGGTATGAGGCTGTTCCTGATCTATGCGTAAACTGTTCTGTCCTCCAGTGCTGATAACTATAAATCTGAACTGCACAATGTAACCACAAAAGACTAACAAACATTGCTTAATCTAGACCGTTACCGAGGGCAACTTTACAGGCCAAACACAAATCAGAAAATGTAATGATGCAAAGAACTGTAGAACTGGAACTGAATGGAATTATAAGGAGGTCAGAGGCTTATCCCTCTGGTTTTCATTCTTCTTAGAGTCTCTGTGGTTAGTGTGTGTGTTTGTGTGTCTGTGTGTGTGCTTTTCTCTCTCATCTTTTCGATCGAGAGCAGTCTCAGGTACGGCTAGTCAGATTTGTCTCCATCGTCGTCTCGGTGGTTGTCGTTTGCAGCCTCCCGGGCGCTCTTCTCCTCCTTGGCCAGGTGGGCCTGCGAGGCGAGCAGGCTGGAGAGGGAGAAGAGGCCTGAAGCGGAGGACACGGCCGGGAGGGCGGGAGCAGTCAGGCCCAGGGGAAGAGGAGCCATGGGGAGAGCCAGACCCTGCAGCTGAGAGAGCTGATGGGCCTGGAGCTGCTGCTGTGCACAACACACACACACAGGTTAGAGAGGGAACTTACACACACAAAGAGGTCACACAGAGGTCAGAGTAAAGGTAGGCGATACGGCAAAAACGTAGCATTTATCAATGTAACATCCATTCATTATCCTTAAGCAGGGTTACAGGGGGTGCTGCAGCCTGCCCCAGCTGTCACAGAGCAAAAGGCAGAGAAACACCCTGGACATGTCAAAGTCCATTACAGGGCAAACACACAGACAAACACACACACACACACACAGTCACATTAAGGGGCAATTTAGCATCTCCAGTTCAGCCGGCATGCATGTCTTTGGACTGTGGGAGGACACCAAAGTACTCAGTGGAAAGCCATACAGAGAGAACATGCAAACTCCACACAAAAAAGGACCCCCAGCCACTTGGCCGGGAGTTAAACCCAGAACCTTCTTGCTGTAGGGTGCCACTGTCCCACACTAGACTGTAACATCATGTACATTAAAAACTTTAAATAAACGTTCAAATAAACGTTAAAAATCTATTATATATATAAAATATATTAGTTTTTCCAAACTTTTGAAGTGCAGTGTACATAGGGGCCCCGCACACACAGGGTACAAACCGAGCACATGCAGACAAACACGAATATACACGTGGTTAGAGGGTGAACTGAGTACAAATATGCAAACAGGAGATGTAGTGAGAAGAGACAGCCAGAGATAGAAAAAGATTGAAGAGACATAGCAAACAAACAAACTCCCACACACACACACACACACCCCCAACCCAGGCTTTCAGCTGAATAAAGCAGGCAGCTTACCCGAATGATGGAGTTCATCTCCGGTGGAGTGACCTGCTTGGCTCTCTCAATCGCTCCCAGGACCTGCTGCTGGTGCTACACACACGCACACACACGCGCACATTAATATATTTCTCTGGCACATGTACAATGAAAAAAAGTGCAAAATACGGCAAGCATGCATTTACCCAGTGAGTTCACATAAGAAACAACGGTGGTGAAAGGAACCGCGTCTACGTCACAAATCTAGCCATTCTATTTACTATTCAAAAATGACTGTGAACCTACACGTCTTTGTACGATGACAATGGAAAACAGTAAATCTGAAATAAACCTTTAGGGCATTATTATAACTTACAGCACAGCTTTGTATCACTCCATGAATGTATGTTGCCCAAAACCTCTCAAAGCTACCATAAAACAAGGTCTCAGGTATCAGGCAGCACATCCACTCCCATTTCATGCAATAACCCTCTGTAAGGCAGCTTTTAGAGAGGCTCATCAGAGGATTATGGAGCCTTTAAAGAGGGATCAGATGTGTTGGGACAGGCAGTCGCCAGGAGTAGGAGTTAGGAAAAAACATTTTAAAGGCAGTGAACTCTTTGCACAATTCTGCCGACCAGTTTTTTCTGGTCTGGAAATGGAATATGTCAACATCTAAGGGTGTTTAAGCACTGGCCCTATCATCAGAGATCACGAGTTCGATCTCCACTAGTGTCACAGCCAATAGTGGGCATGAATCCAGGACAGCGCAACTGGAATCGCCCTGGGAAGAATAGCCCATCTCCCTTTCGCACAACGCTAGTCAAGATGAGTATCAGTTAGGTGAAGTAACAGAACTGGCAGTTAGCCTTCACCCTCCCAGTGTTGGTTGTAGAGGTCAAGCCTCAAGACATTACAGGCAGGTTGAGTGCCAAGTCCTAAACATATCAGGATGTATTCTTTAGCACATGTAATATCATTTCAATGCTGAACACCAAAAATTATGGTAAAAGGAATTCAGCCCATCAAATATGCATATCATGTATAATAAATTAACATCAGCATCATCATCATTAACCCTTGCACAGTGACTAAATCCATTGACACAATGGTATAAGCAAAGAGTAATTCGTTCATTTCATCAAAAGCAGAGGTGAAATGAATCAGACTTCCTTCCATTAATGCCTACGCAAGGAAACTAATCCAATAATGTAAAAAACACCTCTCCATGTTTCTTTCATTTGGGGTCTTTAAAGCACAAATCTGAGTCAAAGTCCAAGTTAATAGAGTTCAAACCATCTTCAAGAAACATCAAATTTACATTCAACAAACTTACGATATCAGAATTATTACAGTAATAAAGAAATATTGGTTCAGCTACCTGCCCCTTTTTACTGAGGAACACTAGTGTCATTATGATGTGAACATATGTGACATATGTGAACAGCAGCCAGTAGTACATGTGACTAGCAGGACTGGGAATCACTAAAGGACCTTTGATTTAATCCTGATACTTGAGCCACTGTATGATTCCTTAATTTAAAAGGTTAACACACATGGTACATGCTGCCATGTGTTATTATTTATTTTTAACTGCAAAATATGTTTCCAATAGAAACCTCTATTATCCAGTAAAGTTTACACTTTGTTCATCGAACTTCATTTCTTACCGAGACAAAACTGAACTGTGATGTAACCAACGCAACAACACCGGTTCCAGTTACAATTTAGCAGACCCTATTTGCAAAGTGATTTAATGATAAGGCAATTTAGTGTTAGTGTCTTATCCACAAATGTAATATGATTATATAATAAATTCATATTTTTACTACATATAAAACCTACAAAAACATCAATGTTTAAGTATTAACGCTACTGACCAGCTGAATCTATTGTTCAATGGAATCAACACAGTCTGATGCGTAGCACTTTCTGCAAAAGCTCATGTGCCTTTACAGTAATGGTAAGATGTGCTATTTCTATGCTCATTTGAAAAGTGATGCAAGTAGTGTTAATTGCAGAGAACAATTAATGAGAACATTTTCATTTTCCGCTAAATAAAATTAACTTTTTTGCCAACTCTAGACTTTACAGGCACTTCAATTCATTGTGTGCTTTTAGAGCTTGAACATGTATCCACAGCATTAATGTGTGTTCCAGTGGTGACAGTGATGAGGAGCTGATACCTCTTGGGACAAGTAGGGCAACACCTGAGCACAGATAGCATTCAGCCTCTTCACTATCTCAGCCTGAGGAAAGAATACAATACTGTTATTAAATACACACATACACACAAAGTTTGGTATTACTATATTTCTGAGGACACACATACACTTAAACCTAACATTCACCTCAGTTTTTCCCCCCCAAAAGTTTAATTTGCAGTAAAAACAGCATATTTCCTTGAGAGTACCTTAAAAATGTCCACACTTGTGCAGATTTTCTAGTATTAACATTATTATATGGAGATTTGGTCCTCACAAAGAGACAAATACCAACCCCCCCCCCCCCACCAAGCACACGTAAAAACATCCAGACACTGAGCATTTACTGGAAACACTGGAAGGAAATCATCCAAAAAGAAAACTGTTTGGCTCCAACAATAACCCACCTAAAACAACCCCTCAAAGCAATACAGGGGGCTTGGGGGGGGTGGATGAAAAGAGGAGGAGACAACAGAACAAAAGAGAGAACAGAAGAGAAGTGACATGCTGAGTTTCATCAAAGCAGAAACACACTCTTACCTGTTTGTGCATTTCAATGTTGAGCCCATAGGACATCTCATAGTACTGCAAAGATATTAGACAGAAGAGACAGTGAACTTTTTAGACTGGATAATTGTGGGTGATATAGAAAAAACATTACAGCACAGTGCTTTAAAGATGATTTCATGATACATGTGTCACAATACTGTTTTTCTTGATGTTTACAAACAAGCTGCAATGAAGAATACACACCAGCAAAGTACAGTTAAAAGGCCTATGGAATTTTTCTATTTAAAAATTAAAAAAAAAAAATAATTTAAATAATTTTTTTATTTAAAAAAATTCCACATGTGCAACTTTTTCGGAACAAGAGACAACACATTAATAGCAAATATAATAAGTAAAATTGGAAGGCAATGGGGTGACATCCAATCAGTTTAAGCAGTTACTACACCCTGGCTGTTCACAGATTTTTTGTAAATGGTCTTTATACTTGCCATTGTTTCAAGATGTAGAAGTTACTGACAAAACTCAAAAGTACATTGTATTGTATGTTAGCATGATAGCAAATGTAACCTTGCATGTTAGACCTTGTCACACTACCAACTGTTGCAGGAAAAGGAAATTCAGTAGGCGAAACGACCAAAAGCAGCTCGCTGTTCTGGCAAGACTTACAGAGGGAGGCAATCTTGAACAGAGTTACCACAAACAGTCCCACAGGAAGCACAGTGGTCTGTCAGCAAACATGCAATGAGGTCTCGCTTACTTAATACTAATTAAGAAAAACTCTTGCTTTTCACCAACTTTCTCAATCCCATAGATATATCTTGCTCTGAAAAGCTCATTTTCCCCCACACAATGTGCAGTGAAAGCTACTGTTCACTAATCCTGATTCGGATTTGGCTGGACAAACAAACGTTGTTTCACTTAAGAGTGATGTAGACCGATGCACGGGAGGGCCTACAGCCAATCAGATTGCAGCTGGCAAAATCCTGACACCTTACAACAGATATCAGACCCTCTGTCTATGTAGGTGGACGACTGAGGCTGAGACTAGTTTGAAGGAGATTCTTGCCAGAGTTCTGTAAAGCCTGCTCATTCTTGCAAACAGTAGTGACTGTGTGTGAAGCATGGTCAGGTCAATGGGTGTGTGGAATGACAGTCACAATGTACCTGTGCTGAAATGCATGGACTCGACTTCCAGTAAGCCAGTAAACCGGATTCAGTCTGTTTGCTCACTCTGACGATAGCAGGATATGATGGTATAGTAATATGAGTACAGCAAAGCAATGGTCAGGCCCAAATGAGATTAACATGGCAAATTGATAAATTAAGACCACACTAAAAACACAAGCACTCACTCGACAATCAGATTACTGGACAGGAGTGTGTGTGTGTGTGTGTGTGTGTGTGTGAGAGAGAGTGTGTGTGTGTATGTGGCGCTACTGTTTAAAGGCCAAGGAGAGGAAGGTTAACCCTTAAAAGTCATCACTGTGATTACCAAAACGGTGCAATCTTATTACTTCACTCATAACTCACTGAAACAGGCAGAGAAATTCCATGGAAAGTGTGGGCCTATACGGCAGTTGTGTTTAGAATTATGAGAGGATAGCTAGTAGTGATGCGCGGGTTGACCTGTGACCCGCGGGTAACCGCGGGTGACCCGCGGGTGCGGGCGGTTTTAGGGCAGACATTTTTAAAATATCGTGGGTGC
>JBBPCZ010000042.1:33581632-33604132 GCA_037974445.1 Brycinus macrolepidotus
GTTGGGCGGGGCGGTTTGGTTCTCCTGACGGGTCGGTTTGGGGCGGGTGTTAAAAAAAGCCGACCCGCGCAACACTAATAGCTAGGGTCTTGCTTTGTGGAAAGGAAATAGATATTTTGCATTGTTTGTCATTTGTTGGCATTAAACCTAGGCTACAATGTGTGCGATATACCAGAGGTGCACAATCCCCTTGGGAACCTCATTTCTGTGTTTCTCGACTGGACACACCTGACCCTGTCAACAAGGAACTTGTTAATTAGTTAATGAGTGGAATCAGTTACGCTCAACAAGGCAGTCCTTACAAAATGCACAATTTTTGCTCTATTATTGGGAACCCCTGGTATAAACAATCGTCCAACCGTGCCCCTGAGCCATCGCGGGTTGATGATATTATCGCAAGGGCGGGTGTGGGAGGCGTGTTGACGCGCAAACGAGAGCCACCTTCCTGCACTTCAAGCACGCTGTCTGAGTGCTGACCGAGCTGCTGACAGGCTGAGGATTTTCGATCAATATCCACGGCACCTCTCTCCAATAACCCACATCAGCATGGCCAGTAATGCGGTAACACCACAGAGACGCTGCTTAAGCCAGAGACTCAAAGACTCACTTTCTTCCTCAATTAGGTGCTTATAGCCTAGAAACCAGGGCCGTGACAATGCATCTAAGCATTGTGGTATCACAATGCAAAAAATGTGACAATATACATTCTATCAATTATGACATTTGTTGTAACTGCATTGTTCATGGTATTAAACCAGAGCCGTCAAAGAAACCATTACAGCACAGTCACGTCATACATCACCCACGCCCTCCCCCATGTTCCAGCTCGAGTTTCATTAGTAACTTAACTGAATCCACTCATTCTTCGTCAAATTTAATTCTATCGAAATTTGTTCTATCGAACAATGAACCCTCAATCATCTATCGAATCTAATCGTGTATCAGAGTACTAGAAATCACTTCTTCGTAAAACAGGACAACAGGTTTAACTAACCCTGTGAAATAACAACAGTAGGGGCTTTTTAATAGGTTTTATATAATCACAAAGTCAAAATTGTATAAGCCCCTATTCATGTTTCGTGAGGGGAGGTGTTCTGTGTGCTCCAGCACAGGAGTCTGCTCTGTGCGCTGTATTCAACAGATTGAGATTCAGGACTGTTTGTAAGACCCCCGTGATTCTAGGCGACGGGCAGGTTTCACTCCAGTCCAAACAAACTTCCTACTGCTCTAGACTGCTAGCTAGCTTCTTTTCTGTTGCATTTATTACAGAGAATAAAATGAGAGAGTGCAGTTTGGCTGGCGGTCTGGAGCTGTAGGAAATGTATTCAAAAGCCTTCTCTTTGTTCACTGGGGACAGTTTCATTTTTAAGACTACGATAAAAAAGATCCTGTGCCTTACCCTTTTACTGCTATTCAAACAGTCACCTGCTCAGGGTTGCCAGATTGGGTAGAGTCTGAGATTTTAATGCAACTTGTAATATTTTAATGAAGCTTTATTAAAGCAAACTAAGTAATTCTAACTGATTCAATAGCACAAAATAATCATATATTATTATTTACATTATTTATATGTAATATAAAAACATTATATGTCTAATAATATCATAATTATTTTTATTATGTATAATAATAACAGTACAGTCATTATGCAATAAAAAACAATATGTAATAGTTCTGTAAAAAGAACACACGTTTTATTAGAGAGATATTAAGAGATATTAAACAGAAATTTAAAAAACAAAGCTATAATTAGTGATACAATTATATATTTACGTTCTTAATTATATATTAAGTTCTGAAGTGAAGATTTTAGTTGCCAGTTCTTGTCAAGAAATGACAAACACACGGGCAAAAAAGTAAAAAATGGTTTTCTCTTCTGTGGTTTTCATGACAAAATGTCTCCTGTACTTTCTGTATTTCTGTATATATTTCTATATATTGATTGTAAGTTTTAAATCTGCATTTTTGTCAGAAGATCTCTGTGAGAGCGGGTAAACGTAAACTGAACATAAGCCATTCAAACAAAGAGACTGAGGACTGCACCTTCTGCTCAGGCTAAAAGCTTTGGCTTGAGGGTAAAACGGTGATGAATTTAAAACCAGAAAGCGCCTCTTATATTCCCTCTAGGCTGCAGCCGCTATGTTGATACACTGCTATAACAATACTCGCTCCTATTGATCGCTTATGGGGTGGTCAATAAGCCTGTAGACTCTTTCGACTTCGCTTTTAAAACTAATCAATATCACATTTCAGTCTGAGGAAAGGAGAATACTTAAGAGTTTCACGCCAAGAGAAAGAGAGAGAGACTCGCTGTAAGCAGCATGGAAGAAACTCCCCATAAGACTCATATCATATACAGAAATACAGGACAAGAGAGGAGAGGATAGGAGAGGAGAGTACAGAGAGAAAGAACAAGGAGTGAAGAGGAGAGAGGGCGTGACTTGCAAGTGGAAAATGCTGCAGAAGTGTACTTTGTACACAATTCTCTTTCATTGCCTATCTTTATTCATGTTCAGCCTGGAGTGAGTTAATGACTTAATCTGAAGAGGACAGATAGTATATAGCAAAAGAAAAAAACTTTTTGGGGAAATTTTTAGCAGACTACCTCAAGAAACTAATGCCGATTCAGTAGCTCGCCCTGTCGTTTACGTTTACGTTTACGGCATTTAGCAGACGCTCTTATCCAGAGCGACGTACATCAGTGCTTTAGTAATCCACAAGACGATGTACGTCAAGACGAGTACGTCGATGTACTGTCAAGACGAGTGTTAACCATCACACTGTCTGACCTTTCCTAATGGCACAACTGATATCTTTTTTCCACCAAAAGGGAATGGGTTCCGTTCTGGAAAATTCTGAACCGTTCTGAACTGTTCGGAACCTTAAAAGTTATTGCTTGCAATAACAGAACAAAAGCATTCAGGTAATCAATGAAATCTGCCATTTTGTTATTACTGTTTACTTTGGTTGTTTATTATGCACCACCCTCCGCTGATGACACACGCTTGATATCGGCTCCATTTAAAACTGCTGGAGGTTGGCTAGATGGCACCAAGGTTCAATAACCCTTCATGCAGGTTACGACATAAATGTCTTTTAGTAAGCTGTTCATATATCAATGATCTTACCATATAATAAAATATCATATCATATATACTATTCTTTAAACCTAAAATATTCAGTCGACAAAAATAACTGCTTGTGCTCTATTCAAATAGACAATGTACAGAAACAGGGCTACAGGGCATTTTTTCTGTTTTTGAACATTGCAACAATTTTCTATACAGTAAAAAAAGGTCAGGACTGATTTCACTTATAATAATAATAATAATAATAATAATAATACAAACACAAAACCACATTTTTATTATAATTTTGGGTCTTAAACTGCGAGCCTGCAGTCCAGATATTCTTCTTAAGGCTCATTGTACAATAGCTACTATGACTTTTTTCTATAACTCAAAAGTTACTGAAGACATGTAGTTAGGAATTGAGAGTGAGGAACTGATGTTTGGACCCATATAGGTCTCTTACTTAAAGAGGCTATTTAACTGCCTTTTCAATTAGCTTCTTGATCAGATGAACTGAATAAAGAAATCTAATCCAAGCAAGTTCACAGAGTTGATAGTAGACCAGTTGGAATTATGGGGTATACAGGAATATATATACACATATATATATATGTGTGTGTGTGTGTGTGTGTGTGTGTGTGTGTGTGTGTATATATATATAAATCAATGGCAAATGTGCATATTTTAGCAATAAAATGGGTTCAATCTCTTTGCTATGCCATTCCTAATAAATATCATGATTACTACTACACCCATACACAAACATAGACACATAAAGGTCATGCCCTGCATGATCGATTCAGATTATTGATCAGACTGTAGCATCTGTAGCGTGTTCTTGATTACCACAGACTGACTTGTATCCCTGTACTTAAAAAGACCAGAAAAATCACTGAGGTAAGATACATTTATAATATAACTCTGAATTCAGTCAGTGCTAATGTGAAGCATTGCACTGGGGTTTAAAAAAGGTAAATCTGCATAATTTGTTAAGTATAATTGTAATATATAATTGTTATCCAGAGGGAAGAATTTGTGATAATTAAGGACATACAACAATATAGGAATTCACATAATAGTTTTAAAAAAAATATCAGGATTGGACAGATACCTCAAACTGATGTTTAACCACGAATTGATTGTACTACAGAAGTGCCAGAACATTTAGGCAGCAAAATGTCTGCACTTTTTAAAATTTGACTTCATTTGTAACCCTAAGGAAGTAAATGTATACATCTCTGCAATAAAAAATTCAGGTATATTTAGTCCTAATTTCTACATATTATAAAATATTTATGCATCAGCACTGGTTTCAGAATGAACAGATATGTACATAAAAAGCTTTCCTTGCATTCCTAGTGATAATGCATTACTGGTGTAGTGTTGTGGGAGAGTGGGTGTGGACGGTGCATTGATCCGGCGCGGGACCTTAGTGGATCCCATTCCCTTTTAGTGGAAACCGCTGGTTCCAGCAGACATGGCTGTGTGGTACATGATAGGTCCAGATTTGGGGAAAGCAGGGCACCGCGAAGCCAAGCAGTGTTGAACTTTATGCAAATTAATCCGGCCAACATGATGTGCCTACCCAATCAGGAGGCAGGTTTTTCTCTTTTCGAAACAATATCATGCTCCATGGAATCACAGCAGCAAAAATCCAAACATTATTGTTTTAGCTCCAAAATTTCAACACAAGATGATTGGTTGGATGAGGTCACTGAAGCTGACTGCAACTGATATCAACAACATCTGCTCTCCAAATGCGAAGTTTAACCTTATCAACATTTGGAGAGTATTAGTCTTTTTAAAGCATTAATTATTTAAATATTGCATGAGCGACATTAAATTTCAATAGGACTTCACAGGGAACCCCTTGTAACACCCATGTAATGTGAAGGGGTGGGGTGTTCTAGTCTATTGCCATGACGGACTTGTGATGCTCTTTGATACCAGAAAGCCTTTGGGAAATACCACAATTTTTTAGAATGGCATAGTCGCTTGGATAAGATATTCTCTCACATCTGTCTCATCCAAAGACCTATGCAATTAGAATTGCATACTTAAATTTTTTTTATTCATGGAATTCTGCCCAATGGCTTTTACTATAACTGAGTTTAAAGTCAACAGGTTTTCAGCTCTATTCAGGATAGAGAAATGCATCGATGCATCATGACTTTCCAAGATAATCGATAATATGATTTAGAGGAGGCAGACCTAGATGCACAGATTAAGCTGAAAATGCACTGATCCAGCGGGAAAAGGACAGTGCTTTAAAAAAGTTGATAGCTAAGGAGCTTTACTGCACTGTAGCAAGATCTTAGAGTGTTAATTACAAGCGCCAAGTCCAGCATTCAGGACAAATATCCCATCCATCTACAAACTGGGCAGTTCCTGCATGCTAGCCTGCTTTCTGCAGTGTAATCTTTCAGATGGATATTGTGGACTGCTGGTGGTTGATGAGCCTCCAGTTCTTTGGGTGCAATCTGATGTTCATTCACAAAGGAATTACTCACCATGATGTAGTGCCGCTGCATCTCCGATTTCTCCGTGGCCAGCTTATCACACTCCAGCTTCAGACTGGGCCGAGAAAACGTGGAGACACACATGTGCGCAATAAAAAGAAAAAAAAAACACAGCCTTACAAGATTGCTTGCCAAGTCAGCACATACAGTCTCATACTGAAAATAAGTGAAATCCCTTGAGAAAATAACAGAAAATGGGTGAAAACCTTTGAATGGTGGTCTGTGTGTGTGTGTGAAACAATCCGTGCCCGTGTGTGTACATATCAGCTAAAATATTTACATTCCAGCCTGAAGTGTTTGGGGTGGTCTCTCTTTCTCGCTCTCTCATTTTTCTTTAGGCTGTCATTTCCACTTCACCTAATCCTTCTTCCCAAGGGGGGGGGGGACGACTCTACAACATTCGTATCACCATGACAACCTAGCTCACTGGCATTGCTGTGCGATTGGCCAGCACTGAACCTTGCTGGATGTGATTGGTAGAACAGAAGAATATGGACGCTCAGCCCAGATATTTTAACTGAGCCATGCCCTCCCTGCAGGGTAACAGATCGTGTCAGAGATCAACACATCAATCAGCTCATCCTTTCTTCTATCCATCCATCCGTCTCCACCTCCGCCCCTCCTCTCATCATTGCGCTCACTCGTCAGGGCTGGGTGGTGTCCAGCCCAAACAGGGCCCCGCACACCTTTCATCTGTCCGTTTCTCTCAGATCATTCGGCATGCAGGAAGGAAGGAAGGAAGGGAAAGATGGAGGGATGGATGGATTTTTTTTTTGTCTAAGATGACCCACATTCTTTGAGTCTGAGCTGTCCGCACAAGACATTAACAGACACAGTCAGGCTTTTGTAACACAATGTCAAAACATTGGGTGATATACATTTGGGATACATTTATGTGTATACATATTTGTTGTTATACGTGTCCCATAATGTTGCTGTCAGAAACACAACTGTGCATTTCCATTTTTGTTGTTTTTTTGTAATTAAGAAATGGCCTAAAATTGCTTTTATTAAAATCATGTTACGTGAACTTACGGTTCAGGTTACATTGATAAAGTTATGTTAACTTACGTGACAGACACAGAAACAACCCACACACACAGAGTAAAAAAAAAAACAAACTCCAGCAGAACTGGAGACCAACAGATCTGATATACTTGTGCAACGCACATTTATATGCCACACACACCCACCCACTCACACAATATCGAAAGCATACAAAAATACACCCTTGTGTGGCGCACCTGTGATATTGTGCTTGAAGGAACTGGAACTCATCTTTGATGCGGTCGCAGGAGTCGGAGGTGGTGAACTTCAGTGGTTGTGCTGACTGAGATGCAGCCTGGAAAAAATTAAGAACCCACAGTTTAACTCTTCTAGGTGTAAACACAGCATTTAGTTTTAATCACTTTTCACTTGTAGTTGGCTGAAACAAGTGGAGAAATTCATCTGAAACGACAGATTCTTTTAATTACAGATTTACAGATTCTCTTGTGGCAGCCCACCTCCATGCCAACACTAACCGACCCATGACTTATTATTTTTCTAACTATTAAAAAAGGGTAAAATATTATTTTGTTGTAGAGCTGCACGCAGCACATTGCCCCTTCTCGCAAAATACACAATGTGCATAATCTGAATCAAAGATCATGTGTGGGAGGAAAGATTATTGCTGCTGCAGAGAGGATGGCTAACCGAATCAATCCACAGTAGTATTAACACCTTTGAACAAATCTGACCAAAATGGTGTATTCCAGTTAACCCTGATTAGTTAGTCTATGTTCTTAACACAAAGACCCAACTCCAAGTTATTAGTAAGCATGTAAGGACCCTAACAAGTAGGGGTATCTAAGCTTACGTTAGAATATAGCTGGGTTGTTGGTACTGAGAACAGTGATGATACATTAAGCACTGAAATCAAAATACTGGAATGGTAACCCATCAGTCACACCATTTAAACCAATTCCAGATGAAGTGAAAAACATTGCTTATCTTCTTACAATCTATCAAGGGGTGGGACATATTAGGCAGCAAGTGAACAGATAGTTCTTGAAGTTGATCAGTTGAGAGCAGGAAAAATGGGTGAGTGTAAGGATCTGTGCAACTTTGACAAGGGCCAAACTGTGATGGCTAGACCACTGGGTCAGAGCATCTACAAAACAGCAGGTTTTGTAAAGTGTTCCTGGTATTCAGTGGTTAGTACCTACCAAAAGTGGTCCAAGGAAGGATAACCGGTGAAATGTTGAAAGGGTTATGGGTGCCAAAGGCTCACTTATGAACGCGGGAGCAAAGGCTAGAGAATCACAGAAGAGCTACTGTTGCACAATTTACTGAAAAAGTTAATCCAGACTGTGATATAAAGGTGTCAGTACACACAGCGCATCAGCTTGCGGTCTATGGGACTACGTAGTCACAGACCGGTCAGAGTGCCCATGCTGACCCCTGTTCACCACTAAAAGCTCCAACAATGTGAGCACGTGTTCATCAGAACTGGACCATGGAGAAACTGAAGAAGGTGGTATGATGAATCACGTTTTCTTTTACATCATGTGGACACTCGGGTGCATGTGTGTCGCTTACCTGGAAAAGAGATGGTACCAGGATGCACCGCACTCTGGGTAATGTTCTACTGGGAAACCTTTGGTCCTGGCATTCATGTGGATGTTACTTTGACACATACCACCTGCCTAAACATTGCTGCAGACCAAGTACACCCCTTCATGGCACTGGTACTTCCTAATGGCAGTGACCTCATTCAGTAGCACAATGTGTCCTGCCACACTGCAAACACTATTTAGGAATCGTTTGAGGAACATGGCAAAGAGTTCAAGGTGTTAAAATTCCCCAGATTATGATACAATCTACCATTCGTGGGATGTGCAGGACAAACTAGTCCAAACTGCGGACGCACTACCTTGCAACACACACGACTTAAAGGATCTGCTGCTTGCATATTGGTGTCAGATAAGACCACACAGCTTCAGAGGTCTTGCATAGTCCATGTCTTGACAGGTCAGCACTGTTTTGGATTACAAGGGAGACCTACACAATATTAGGCCATTCTAATGCTATGGCAGGGGTATACCTGTCCAAGAATCATAGCAACAAGGCAGTCCACACATGAAAAATTAGTTACAAAAAGTATGTTTTCAAATCAAAGTTTTTGTGATGTCACAAAACCAACACATTTACATATATCTTCCTATTCTACAGCGGTTTATCCCTGCCCATTAATGCATCGATTTGCCAACATCTTATGGTTAAAAATTAGACTTTTGTTGGATTACATGAAGGCATCGATTCATCAGAACATCCAGTAACTCACTTGCAGCTGTGATTGGTCACCCTGTCAGAAACACTGTGACTGGCTAGAGGCTCATTTGCATAGTGCAGCCTTTTGCAATATCAGTATTGCAGAGACCGATCATGCGATATAGCAGACAATATATTGTGCAGCCCTAATGACATTCTTGCTGAAATGTGTGTGTATGTGATGTGGAATATGAAGGTGTTGGGCATTTGCTGTGTAGGCTAAATTCACATCCTTGTGAAGCGACTGGTCAGAAGTGTGTGTGTGCGCATGTGAGTGTGTGGGGGGGTAAAGCAGTTATTCCCTGCAGCGTGTCTGTTGTGTGGCCCACTGCTTCTCCTCTGGGGGCCTATTGTTCCTCAATGAACACACACACACACACACACACACACACACACACACACACACACACACACAAAATAAAGGTCTTTCATGGTCAACATCCACCACAGCCTGCAGCAAACAGTTCTAGCACAAAACAAACAGCCAGTATTTCAGTGCTCAGTAGGCCACAGTACACACAGGGCAATGCCGGTTAGGAGGGCATGGGCACACAAACACAGACACAGACACAGACACAGACACAGACACACACACACACACACACACACACACATATACACACATACAGGGTGCAGTGAAGACTTCTAGGTGGAAATGACAATATAGGAACATTTTATTGTATTTTTTCCCTCTGTGTGCTGTACACACTGCACTGCAAAACATCCAGTTAAACCAGATTAATGTTTGTAATAAAACATGCCGTCAGTGTTCTTTAAGTATTGACAATTCCCACAGTATGCACAGAAGTGTACTGTGATATTTTGTGACACAATTTATCACAATAACAATCATGGCTGCATAATATATTGTCTGTTAATTGTTATCATAATACTGGTCTCATGTAGTCCAACAAAAGTTAAATTATTTTGACCAATCTTTAACCATTAAAAACACTGATTCACCAAGATGTTCTTAAAGGGTCCATATTCTTTCTTTTATTTCATTTTTTTTTTTATGATATTTGTATGGGTTTGTGTGCCAAAAATATAATTCATGATAATTCATTTTTACATGACCATTTTCCAACCTTTGCTTATCCCCTTAGTTTTAAACAGGCTGTATTTGAAATTGTGCCTTTAAGGCTGATTTGTAAATCATCCCTTTTCTGATTGGCTGTCCTGTATTGAATCTCATTCAAAAGGCAGCACAGGGTTAAAACATTCCCTAACACTATTGGACAGGGCTAGACTGTACATGTATTGTTTTGTGACATCACAAACTGGACCATATGGATGGGGCTGAATGTACATTTTAAAACAATAATTACAGCCTTTAGGCCTTAGAGAAAAGTAATGATGTGGCCCTTACATAGTGAAGGACATCGCAATACTAATATTTTGTCCATATCATGCAGCCATAATAACAGTATAATAATATGACAAATATATTGTCCATCCTTACCCTGTACTTTAAAAAAAAAGCACTGAAAAAAAAATTGACAAATCTTATTTGTAACAGAAGTCAAGGGGGTTTGGTCGCTAAATTCTGCCCGTAAACATTTAGGCCAAATATGTTTTTTGGAGGAAAACGGATGAATTCCTTAGTGATGTTCGTCAATTAAGCTGTAAATCTGTGTATTTCGTTCTTTCAGGGATCAGACTTGTTTTCTAGAGTTACGAACTCATTATGAGTGATGGGAATGACTCGATTCCGCATGAACACCACAAAACCCTGAACAATGCAAAAGTAACTGTTTTTGACTGCATTGCTCCACATTAGAACTGAGCTTTGGTAAGGCATTGACTCATGTCAGTCAGACTGCACTGCACTGTTGTATTTTCTGTATTAGTGAGTCGAGAGTTAAAGCCTTTGTTCACATGATTCAGGAATAAATCCTCTTATATGCAACATGTTTTCTTGTTCAGAAATCACTGTCTGTGTGATGCAAATGAGTGAGACAGAGACTGGGTTAAAAAAATGACAGGATATATCTTTAAGAGTCCAATAGGAAACTAATAACTGACTGACAACAACACGATTAAAGCACGATGAACTGTTATGAAACTTTGAAAATTAGCTGGAATATCCACAAGAAATCTCCACAGGAGATTGATAAAACCCAATACACCCAACCCAACTCAAAACGCAACAAAAGACAAAAAACAGTTTTTATTTTTGAAAAAGTGAAAGGGAGTTGCTCTCTCTTTTTAATGTGTGTGCATGTGTGTCTCCATCTTGCCCAAACACTAACAGAGGTTAGCCAGCCCTGGGGGTGTTAGGCAAATGAGTGTGTGTGTGTGTGTGTGTGTGTGTGTGTGTGTGTCAGGTTGCTAGGGGACTTTGCTGAGGATCTCAGTAATCCCTCTCCTGCCCTGCTACCATTAGAAATCAATTAGAGCGCTCCACTGCAGAAAATCATCAGCCTCACCTGTGACCCACACACACTCCTACTCAAAAGAAAGAAAAGAGAGAGAGAGAGAGAGAAGGAGTGAGCGAGCCAGGGAAACGGCGGGTGTGCGAGCGAGGGAGAAAAGGACAAGAGGGCAAGAGAGAGACAGAATGAGGGACGGAGAAAGAGCTGAAGTGTGTAAGGAGAAAGTGTGAGTGTGTGTGTGTGGCGTGAACAGTGTGTTCACGCTGAAGGTTGTACAGAGTGGTCCTTTGTGATGTTAATGAAGGGCTTTGGCCTCCATGACCCAGACATCTGCTGCTGCACTGTGTGTCAAGCACACATACAAGTGTGAGGGTGCAGAGACATACACACACACACACACACACACACACACACACACACACACACACACACACACACACACACACACTCTTGGAAACTATCTGTGGGGTATGCACGTGCAGGGCTGCAACTATCGAATATTTGAATGCTGCACACAGACAAACCACACATTTATTATACAGAAGTGCTAGCCAGCCAGCAAACGATAGCAATATGAAATCTGTCAACTTCAATAAAGACTGTTATTAATTCATATCAATTATTCAAAAGATTTTAAAGTTTATTAAACATCACATTTGTTCCAGTGATAAAATGTGCCTTAGCCTAATCTCATTATAAACGCTTTAAAACCGAAAAGAAAGAAAGAAAGAAAGAGAAAGAAAGAAAGAAAGAAAAAGAAAGAAAGCTAAAAAAACATAAGGAGTTTTCTATCATTTTAGGTATGTTTAGTCCCCGCAAGGAGCTAATGAATGCACACGCACGCACACACACACACACACACACACACACACACACACTTGTACCTCCAGGTTGGTAATCGCTCCTTTGTTTCCTCCAATAAGGCCTGTGTGTGTCACAGGGGAGCGGAGGCGGGGGGAGGGGGAGGGGAGTACACACTTTCACAGGAAGACTCAAATCTTTGAGTAATTACTCTTTGCGCTGTGTGTGTGTGTGCGCATAGTACTTTGACAGGATGACTGATCTCTGTGCAATTATCGTTTGTGGTGTGTGCGTGTGTGTATGTGTGTGTGTGTTCACTAACACATTAGCAAGAGCGTGGGTATGAAGCAGAGGAGGGGATGCAAAACCGTCAGGATTCGGTCTAGCGGAGGGCGAGTGGTGGTTGGGGGGGTAAACTGTGTGTCTGTGTGTGTATGTATGTGTGTGTTTTCAAGCCTCTCAGCTAGCAGAAAAAGTATAGTTCAGTGAACCACCTAGTCCATTAACCTAGACAATGAAGTTTGAAGTTTGCTTCTTTACCATTACATTGGAGCTACAAGGAAATAAAGTAATGTCATGACTATTTTAAAGCATTTAACTTTACTTCATGTGCATTAAGTTAGTAACTACAAACATACGTACGTGTGAGATCCTGCTGGTGTGGGTTTCCTCTATTTCAGAGATGTTCACAAAATACCTTTACCTTGTAAAGAACCTTTAACGTGCCAAACAGGGCTTTATAATGACCTAAGACTTCCCTCTTTAACATTCAAACTGCAAAGTAATCACTACTACGAGAATGTATATTTTAATACATTATTCAATTGAAGAAGTATTGGAAGATTATACCTCACCAATTAGCATTGCGCAAAGTCCATGCCTAAATCATCACACAGATCCCACAAACCTTGTTGAGATGTCAGACAGACTTGCTTATGTGGTTTCTGACGCTGTATGACATACTGTTATCTACAAATGGGAAAAATATATTGCCAGCTCTTAAGACTTGAATTCTGTTTGCACTTTTGTCCATTAGGTATAAGGGAAAATTCTGTATTTTTTTTTTTATTTTTAAGAATTATCATAGGCGAATGAGACTTGTATTTGGGGTGAACAAGAAGATGAAAACAAGCATACATGGATGTTGACTTGCCAGCGGGGTAGTTTCCCTCTGCAATGCTGTTCTGAACAGTTTTTGTTAGAAAAATTTGAAAGTTCAAGAAGAATTGATCCTCTGAGCCCAACAGGCAACCACTGGTCTTTTGGCTTCTTGGAAAATCTGACATTTTGCCCAGTGCCCTAAGCTCTACTTCTGTGTTCCAGCCCTGTGTTCTCATTAGGCACAAGTTTCAACAAATTTTCAAATCATCATGGAAGGAGGAGGAGGTGAAGGGG
This sequence comes from Brycinus macrolepidotus, assembly GCA_037974445.1. Taxonomy (NCBI): domain Eukaryota; kingdom Metazoa; phylum Chordata; class Actinopteri; order Characiformes; family Alestidae; genus Brycinus; species Brycinus macrolepidotus. The sequence goes on from JBBPCZ010000042.1 coordinate 33,595,106, forward strand.
ACCAAAACAAAACATAAAACAAATGGTCGCTAATTTAAACATTTTGACCAAATCAGTTCAGCAAACTAACAACACACATTCCAAAATGTAGCTGCACTTGTTGAAAGCTGTCCGCACCCAGATCAGTACACTGTTTTCAGTTTCATATTTTGCCAAATAATTTCTGACTAACACTTTGAAAATTCCAATGGCAATAGAGCCTTAAAAGCCCATGTTCACTTGTAAATCCGGGGAAACTTATATAGCAGCTTTGGGAGTTTAATGATAAATCGGTGTTTTAGATAGGTTCTATTCTAGGCTCATTTTAGACCACTGTTTAGTGTTTTTCGCAACTTTCCTACTGAAACACATTCTAGCCCCAATCAGTGGCTTCTTTTTTGATGGATCTAAACCTTTAAAAAACAGGCTGCCAATTTTGAATGCCGTTTCTCAACCCCATTTGCATTTCTCAGACTGACGAGTGCAACCAATTACTTATTTGCAGCTGCTTTAGAAGCTAATAAAAACAAAGCATTTCTCTGGATTATTCATTTATTTTTTTCATAAGTCAACCTCTAATCAAAACTGACCTTTTGATCTTGATATTAAGAACAATATCACAAAAGACATAACTCTTGCTTTTCACAAATCTTTTATCAAAATGTAGTGACTATGTTCCACCTCCAAAATATGTAATAGCCTTAATATCTATTTTCCATAATAGCCACCTCTCATCCTATTATCAAACAAAAATGCTCAGTTAGGCCCCTCTTGATCAGGGTATGGAAGAAAAAAATGGTTAAAAATTACATTTACATTAAACATTTGCAAAAAAGTTTCAATTTCCAATTTCATCCAATACAGTGAAACCTACACACATAAATAAAATACTTAATTCAAAACACCTTTATGTGGTTTCTCACACTGTATTGTTATCTATGACAAAGGACTAAATGTGTCTTGACTGACTACATTTTTGGGGGTCATGGAAAAAATATGATTTTATTTTTTCACCAGCTCTTGTTTTTAGAAACAGATGTACACTGGTTTTTATTGCTCGTGTTTATACGCTGTCTCCATATATTGCTGGTTTCATGCAACAGAAAAAGAGAGAGAGAGAGAGAGAGAGAGAGAGGCAAGCCTGTGTGTGTCAGTGTGATTGCGACTGTATGTGTGTGTGTGTGTGTGTGTGTGTGTGTTTGTTTAGTGTTGATCGGGACCGCGGGGGATTAACCTCATGTCCTGCTGGGGGTTTTGTAGTGTGGTCGGGGGGCGGCAGTGTTAATTCAACCAGCCTTAATAATGTCCTCCGGCACTGCCCTCAGCCCTCCCCCTACAACACATATTACACCCCCTTCCCAGCACACACATACACCCACACGCTGCCTAGGTTCATTACTTTGTGTGTGTATGTGTGGGTGTGTGTTTGGGGGAATGTGTGTATGAAAGCACTCTGTGCACCAAAAGAGCAAGCAACCCCCTCTCTCAGTCTACATGCTTAGTATGTATGATGGAGAAAACAGATTGGGGGGAGGATAAATGTGTGTGTGTGTGTGTGTGTGTGTTTGTGTGTGTGTGTCTCTCTGGGCTGCGTGCCATAGCCAGCAGATGAAGCATTTCGCACACAGCTGGAAAGGTGTGTGGGGGTGTGTGTGTGTGTGTGTGTGTACGTGTTTACGCACACGAGTGATTGCACATAGTCTGTTTTCTCCACATCTCTTGCTTTCCACTCTCAGTGCTGCACTACTGGCTGTTCTTGTAGTTGAGTTTTTGTGTTGCTTTGCTACATATCCACAGTATTTACATAACAACTGCACTCTTCTATAATGAGAAGTTTACGCTCTCTATCGACAGTTTTGATGCTGCAAGCCCACCTTCTTTCCATTTACGCTTCTTTAAAAATTTGGCAAAATGTAAATGTTGGTTTCCTTCTTCACAAAAACAAAACCTCAAATTCAAATCATGGTAAAATATCTCCTGTTCTGGTTGCAAACACGGATGTGGCACGGACTGCAAGTTTCGAATCTACATTTTCCACAGAAACCTGTTTCCACCCAAACTTCTGAAGAAACCCAACAGGATCTCCTGTCGGAAGGCACCGATGTGAGATTTGTATGCCTAGGACTACAACTGGTTACAATCTTGCACATATGGATTTTAAACATGAAGACCAGTGCATTTGGTCTTCTAGTTGGAATCCCGAGTGTGCCCTACTGTTTAGCTGGCTAGACGTGGCCTTGCTGGCGTGTGCTCATTGCTGTTAGGCTGATAATCTCCTTTCAAAACCCAAGACAGTGTTGTTAATGTATAATTAAAACTGCAGCTGTTGCAATTCAAAGATTGCACTATTTAAAACTGTGATTTCGATTAAAGAACATATCTTTGTTCAGCCCTAATTTGAGCTGCCACAGATGCTGTTAAATTTGGTATTGACTTACTACTGATACTGAACAGTACTGAAGTAATTCAGTCAGTAACAAATTATGTACAAATATTTTTTTCAGTGTTTCCACAATGAAAAAGTCTGTACTTTGGAGCTGGCCAGTAGTTTCTTCAGTAATTCTAATTCAGTAATACAGCGACAATTTAAAAGAGGTTCAAACATTTTACACAATTATTGTCTTTTTATGTGATTATCGTCTAAAAAAATCATTTTGCTTTATTTTGACCAGAATGTTGTTGTACGTAATGCGTTACTACTACCAGAAGTTGGGTAGTGCACCTAAAAGCTGTTTGCCAACCGCCATTCAACAAGTGATTATTAAAAAGTATCTGCTTGAAATAATGCCTTTCCCTAGAATGTACACTTCTGAGGAAAATCCTGAAACTAGAAAAATCCTGAAAAGGTCCTCCCATTTGCACATTTCGTGCAGCAAAACAGCTCTTTAGGAAATCAAAAGGAGTTATTATACGACAGTGCTTCAAACAGTTTTGTATAGGGTAAAATCAAGAGACCAAAACTGATGTAAAAATGATGTAAAAGCCAAAAATCCTCTGGATATTTTAAAGAGAACCTTGAGATATGATATGCATCTTTGCTTGAACACGTTATTTCGCATTTGCCTTCACATTTTAGCACATTATAAAGTGTGGCTTTATCTGAGGATCAAAGCTGAAGACTTGCCTGCGATTTACAAAGGTTTGCCTGCACCCTCAAAGCAAAAGGAATCAATGGCTGAGAAAATAAATCCTCCTAAAAATACATTTGCTGAGATAATACTGAACATCACAGGCACAGAGACACTTCCACAAACGCCCATAGCCATTTGACTTCCCGTTGACCAATATATCCAAAGGTCTACAAACAGAAAACACTGGGACTCGGAAGATCTGGTTTACACCCTGATTCCACTAGACCCAATCAATTGGTTCTACCACCAATCAGACGGCATGGATTTTTCCTATGGGCATCGTACTCTTGCCCACTGTCTCTTCCAGGCAGCTGTTCATCCCTCGGCCCATCTGTGTCCGTCATGGTCATAACCACCAGCATCTGGCTAAGTCTGAAGAGCAGGGATAAGGATGGTGTGGAGTAAACAGCAGGCTGAGGAAGAGCTGCTTATGGCAGCAGAACTGCAGCACCACATCAGTAATTCCTTTCCATAATCCACCAGGCCGCTGCTTATTTTTCCAAACAAGAAGCATAAGGCCAGACAATTGGATTAACAGCTCACTAACGTAATGCGCACACTGTTCTGGGTGGACCTGAGCTGGGAAAGGCTGGTTCTTGGATCAAGGGTTGTACTGGAAAAGCACCTTGAATTATGTGAAGCAAGCGTCATAGACCAAGATTTGAGCATTAAGGATAAGAATTTCTTAAGAATTTCTTTGCCGGCATAAAGATCTGGCTTTTCAACATCTTTACAACAGCACGGTCATAATCACATGATTAACAGAATATCAACATCAATAAAACACCTAAAATGTACCTGCCTGATTAAAGGGCAATAATTAGTGGCCAAATATTTACGTGTTGAGGAAGAGAAACCTACAAATATTTACTGGAAGAAATGGAGCATGATTGACACTTCCACTTAACATGCGTTACTTGCCTGATAATGTTTTATATACTATGCAAAATGTCTAAGATACATGAGAAAACTACATTTAAAAAGAGAAAATTAACTGGGCAGAATGCTCAGGAAAACACTTTTAGAATAAAGACAAATGTATTTGCTGAAGTAGTTCCTCTCCTCTCCTTGAGGAAGCCCAGCTTTAACTGTTGTCATGGCTAACGGCTAATCAAACAGGTGTTCAAACAAGTCGTCTGACAGCTTGATATAGAGCTTAGGAGCCACACATTTCTTTTCTCCATCAGGTCTGTAGTGAAGTGCTTTCCCTAAAATGATGCACCCAGACTACCAAACATTTGTCTGTAGAGGCATAAATGTCACATCTGGTTCCAAAAGAGAAATATGAAGAGTATAACTCTTCATCATAGGAGCTTACCACCAAAGTTCATATCACCTCCACCACTGCACCACCAGCAAAACATAGAATCTGAACACATCTACCATTTGCAGCTGTACTATTGTTACCAGGGCACACGACTGGAATCGGCAGATCGGCAGCTCAAAACACATGATTTGTTATAATGATTTTGGCCAATATGTGTTGCAATTTAATGAGGATAATAATAAGAAGTACACTCATTCTCTATCTGAGAGCTCATGCCAGACCTGTCCCAAACTGTCACAAAAATATTGTGAGACTAATTGAGGTAAACTACGGTGGCCCTGAAGGTCAAAACACAACGACATTTCAGAAAACATAACAAAAAAACACAGAAAACACAACGACATTTCAGAAAACACAACAACATTTAAAAAACACAACGACATTTCAGAAAACACAACAACATCTAAAAAACACAACGACATGTCAGAAAACGCAAGGACATTTCAGATTACGGAAATGGTAGGACCAGACTTCTTGTTTGTGATTGGACAGTACCCATGTCACTCACGACAGCTCTAAATCTTCCTGTTACTCCTTGCATTTTAAAACTGTTGTAGGGTTGTTTTTGAAAGGTTGGATGAGGACAATGAAATACGGATCATACGGGAATATTTTGATCGAGGCCATTCATACAACGTTATTACTGATTTACGGTCAAATGACAAACAGGAAATGACAACAGGAATAATTGTCGTGAGTGACATGGGTACTGCCCAATCACAAACAAGAAGAGTGGTCCTACCCTTTCCGTAATCTCAAATGTTGCTGTGTTTTCTGAAATGTCAGTGTTTCCTGAAATGTCGATGTGTTTTTTAAATGTCGTTGTGTTTTCTGAAATGTCGTTGTGTTTTCTGAAATGTCGATGTGTTTTTTAAATGTTGTTGTGTTTTCTGAAATGTCGTTGTGTTTTGACCTTCAGGGCCACCGTAGTAAACAGCCCATCACTTGCAACTTTCAATGCAAACTCCAAAACGTGCTGTTTGCACAATGCATAGAAGAACTACATTTGGTTTCAAATGATGGTTCTCTGTAAGTATGAATGTAAAGAACCTTCATATTATGTATTAAGGTTCTAGGAAAACTCCTCATTTGGGAAACATGCTTCTTTAAGGAACCAAAAATGGTTCTTCTACTGTACTGCTCAAAGAACCCTTTGAGACACCTCAAAAGTGCTCAGCCCACAATTTTGGCCAGTAATTTACCTATTTGCATGTTGGAAAACTTGATGAAGGCTCTAGGCGTGGATCAAATGACTAACATACCAGCTAGCTAACCAGAAGTGTCCAGGGCTGATCGCTTGTATATCATTAGTCAACACAATAAGCAACCCTGGGCAGGACCAGGCAGGAAACAAGAACATCAAATCCTCTTGAGCAGCAGCTTTTCAAGAGCCTGTTTAAGACATAACAATTTACCCATCAGCCTTGGAAGGCTCTCGGCCAACCCGAGATAGGCAGGCTGAATCCACATTCTTCGCTCTGTTCCACAAAAATCTACCAACTCTCAAAAGGTCAAGATTCAGTTGCGAATCCAGCTGTTAGTCCTAATCCTAGATTGAAGGCACAATTGAGAATCCGCTGGTTAATCCTAGATTGGGCCAGTTTTTTTGTGTTGGCCGTTCCAGAGATTTGGAGCCAAACTGTAAGATTCTGCCTTAAGGGAAGCATTTGAGGTAATGAAAGTTATTACAGGCCTTTGGGTGAGATTAATTCTCCCGTCATATCCAGCCTCCAACAACAGCAACACCAAGGAGTCATTTCTACACTTAACACCAATGATTAGCCCACATGCATTTAAAGACCCTCTGGTTAATAAAACAGAGATTTCTAATGAGGGGAAAAAAGATTCAGACCTCTGCTCCTTGAGGTAGTATCTGAATTTCTGAAATTCACAGGCAAAGTCAGGAAGAGAATTCTGTATTTGGAAACATGCATCGCTCAGAAACGCACGTTCAGATTTAAAACGTGAATGGAATCCCACGACATTCCTTGGCTTGCCTGAAATGACATGACGACGTGTGTCATCGTGGTTGCAGACACAGTTCAAATCGGTTTACTCATTAATTACAGAGTCCCTGCTCCTGGCATTTAGCGACCTTGTGTTGCATGTAGAGATCTGTTTGTGTTGCAGCCTGGGGTGCACAATTGGGATCAGCACTAACAAAACTAATGGCAGGGGACTCATTAAGGAACACTGTACTGTGGATAGGGACTCCCATTCACGGAAAAGAAACAACTGAAGCTGCGTAAAAAGGGAACATGGGAGGAGAGATGGCTGATACGGTAAAAATATGATTTGACAAAACACAATGTCATGTCCTAATTTCAGTATTTATCTGTTATCACCTGATATGTTAAAATTGATAAAAAAGGAGCCAGTAGTCTCACACACACAAATATACATATACACACACATACATACATACATACACACACACACACATACATATATATATATAAATATATATATATATATATACATATATATATACCTACATATATATATATACACACACACACAGACACACACACAGACACACGGTATATCTATTGTCCAACTGAGTACATTTTATTATCATTTATATTTATGTTTTACTTTAGTGTGCTGGACTATTGTGATATCACAATATGCTCATATTGAGGGAACTAATTTCCCTCAATAACAATACATATGGTCATAATCCCCAGCTCTAAATGACAATCACTATTTTGATCTACGCATTTATTTGTTAAGAACCAAAACAGTGGGAGGCATACAAGTTGTTAGTCACTTAAAAAGCAGCTCTCTTATATTGTATATTGGTCTAATAGATGGCTTATAAACTTTGTGATACAATTTTGCAAATGCAATTTTAAGGAAGTCACTAGCTCTGCATTGTCTTAATTGTTATCGCAACATCAGCCTTGGCAACACTGAGTGTGAAAGTGGACACCTAACCAAAGATAGATTGGTTTTATTGGGTGATAATATGGTTTTATTGGATTTACTGGATAACCAGCCTGACCAATAACAGGTGTTTCTATTGATGTTTCTTAATCAAGGCATTCGCATGATGCAACAAACAAAAAGAAACAACATAGGTCAAAGCCATAACAATGACATACCAAGTGTTTATTACTGTGTCTTTACTGTATAGGAAGGCATATTGCAGTACTGCATACAGAATCTTAATGGAGCCTCCAGTTAATCATTGAAATGCATCTTTTCCATTGCAAAAATAACAATTTACTCCACTTGGGAGTAGTTTTTGTGGGTAAAACTTGCAGCTGTACAGGTCAGATTTGTCTCCTAGAAACTAGCCTAACAGTCCAAAAAAACATTTTGCGGGCCGGAAGACTCACCCTTGGTTCCTCTTTTTTGTTATGGGCATTAGTATTTGGCCTTGCACTGCCCTTCCGCTCAAGTGCCAAACACACCTGACCACCTCGTGAGCCAATTACCAGGCCTGCCAGGAGCTCAGACAGGTGTGTTGGGCGACGACAAAGACAAAACAGAGGCGGGACTCTCAGAAGTACCTCAGCCCATGGGATAGGTTCTAAATGGAGGAGAACATGGCCATGTCCATGTACACCAGTAGGCACCCATGGAGGTACACTTGGCCTTTATGAAGCCCTTTAACCCAAACCTGGATTTGTAGGAGACAAAATGAGGCAGAGGCAGACACATGGTCTACTAAGAGAAGGTTGTGAGAGTCTGAAACATACTGGATGGGCTATATCAGCAGATTTAAATGGAATGATCCTATCCAAGGCTTTAAACAGGGGGTAAAGGTGCCACACTTGGCCTTTATGAAGCCCTTTAACCCAAACCTGCATTTGTAGAAGACAAAATGAGGCTGTGCTCAACAGAAGCAGACACATGGTCCATAAGAAGAAGGTTGTGTTAGTGTGAAACATATAATATCAGCAGTTTATAAGCTTTTTATGGAATGATCCCATCCAAACTCAGGGCTTTAAATAGGAAGTGAAGGTGTCCATGTGCTGCTCCACTACAGCAGGTCTCTGAAAAACAGAGCTGAAGTAGAGCTGCTTCCAGGAAAATTAATATCTGAGCAAATAGGAGTCATAATATATATCAGAAGACCTGAAATAGAGTTCATGTCTGAGGTCTAGCTTTTTAAAAAAAAAAAATACATGCATTTTCTCAAAAGGACCCCACCTGTTATGCCATGAGTGGCCACAACTGCCAAAGGAGGCATAGAAACGTGCAGGAAAAGGTCACTATACGAATTTGAAGCTAAAAAGAGAGCAATATTAATCATTTTTTGCAAACAGAGACACAATAGCCTCAATAAAAGCCACACTTACCGAGTGCCTTGCTTGTGGAAACATCATGTCAATGTTCTTGCTCCCTCCTCCTCCTCCTTCTCTGGGTGAAATAAAACGCTGAAATCTTCTTTGTTCGCTCTTCCTGGATGAGACTGAGGAGTAAAAAATCTTCTTTTACCTCTGCGTTTGAGCTTCAGTTTAATTTAAGAGGCTGACGAGGGAGAAGGAGGTAAAAAAAAAAAAGAAAGCCCCGGTTGAAGTAGCACCAGCTCCCCAGCAGCTTCGGAGCTAAAGGACCGAGTGCTCGTCCAGGTCCCAGTGC
>JBBPCZ010000042.1:33605474-33617053 GCA_037974445.1 Brycinus macrolepidotus
TTTTAAGTATAATTTTCTCAGGTGCCTAAGACTTTTGCACAGTACTGTATATCTACTCTATGTGTATTTGTATATAACTATGTAATAGTAATATATTTGTATTGTGTATTATACGTGCATACACATATATATACTCATTCATTTTCATTTGCAACACATTTTTACATTTGGATTCTGTCTGATTAAAAAAAAAAAAAATATATATATATATATATATATATTTATATATATATATATATTTTTTTTTTATAACCCAGCCACTGGAGGTGCACAAGCCAGTGTATTTCTTAGGGCCAGTCCCAACCCCGGGTAAATTGGGAGGGTTACATCAGGAAGGGCATGTTATGCAAAACTTTGCCAAGTCAAATATGCGGACAACCAGAAAAATTGTAATTATTTTTATCTTATTTTATTTGAACCTTTTTGCCAAAAGGGTCCGTACGCAACAAAACTACAGGACACACCAACTGGAAAAAGTACTTTACAGCAGACCATATCCTGGTCCTGAAGATACTCCACTTTTGACAGAGTTCATGTTTTCTTGGACTGCATGAAGACCTCGATTCATCAGAGCACACAGTAAGTCACCTGGAGCTGTGATTGTAGTGTAGTGTGAACAGCACAAAATTCTTTCTCTGTATTTAACCCATTCACCCAGCGAAGCAGTGGGCACCCAGGAACACGGCGCCCGGGGAGCAGCGTGTGGGGATGGAACCTTGCTCAAGGGTACCTCAGAGGTGCCACTTGCAGTCCTGGGATTCGAACCTTCTGATCACAGGGCCAACTCCCTAACCACCAGGCCACCAGTGTTTGGTCAGCCTGTCAGAAACACTATGATTGGCTCATTTGCATATCGCAGCCTTCTGCAGTATCAGTATTGCAGAGACCAGTGCAGGATGTAGGATATCTAAAGTACTGTTGCACTTTATGTTGACTGTTGCCTGTTAAGAGTCTGAAGGAAGGCAGATAAGGAAGAAATTAATTGTACCATTAATTGTATCATTCATTTTCTGTAACCACTTAATCCTTACTAGGGTTGCGGGTACCCGGAGCCTATCCCGGGGCCAGCAGGCGGGCCCGCCAGCCCACCGCAGTACACTGTACATATGACAATAACTATTTGAGTATTCTGTGCTTTTAGCGCACACCAAATCTAGAGTAAGAACCTTGTGAGGAAAATGTAAGGTGAAATATACTAGTTAAATATACTAGTATATGAAGTTTAAGTTACAAAAAAGCAGCTGCCACCTGCCTCTAACTTTATCTCTCCAGTATCGAGTATTAATAACAATTAACAGACCAGATATTGTCCAGACCAGATATTCGTTCGTATTGCAGGATGTAGGATATCTACAAAAGCGCTGTTGCACTATACGTTGGTTATTGCCTGTTAGAGTCTGCAGGAAGGTGGTCAAGTAAGAAATGAATTGTACCTGTACATGACAATAAATATTTAAATATTCTGTGCTTGTAGGGCACACCAAGTCCAGAGTAAGAACCCTGTGAGGAAAATGTAAGGTGAAATACACAAGTTTGTAGAACTTTATCTCGCTAATATTGAGTAGTAAAATAAAGAGAAAATACCAGGTTTATGAAATGTACTTGCTTAGATACTGTGATGTCAGTTCAGTTAAATATTAATAGTATAACTTTTTTTTTTTTCCCCCCCAATAGATATTGTCCCAAAGCAGCTGTGCAGAATAAAGGCCCTTAATGAGCAAGATAGCAGAGGAACATGCTTTTCTAGTCTCTTAAGTCCAATACAACAGATGATTCGCTTTTGCTGAACACAAACACACAATATTGCATATTTATGTCTGTTTTTACCGTCCTGGATAAGATACAATAGCAAGATGGTACCTAATAGCACTAAGGATATCTACTGAAAAACGTACACAAGCTTCAGTAGATCTAAAGCTGTAGGAGTTTGACACTTGAACATCTTGTTCATACTGTAGACTGTACAAGCTCAAAGAAAACAGTCGAGACAGGCAGCAAGTATAGGAACAAATTTATTTAAATTTAAAACAGATACTTTATTTTTTAATTTTTTTTTATTTTTTATTTTTTAGAAGGCGGTTATGAAAATCTTTCATGTTTGAATGAGGTTCAGGCAACAGTGGTTGAAAATGAAACAGTACAAATAAAGACAAAAATATGGCGAGAATGTCGTAAATCAGTATCCAATATGATCCCTCATCTGGAGGGTTTTAATATTAATATATTTTTCTGAGCCCATGACTCCAACCCCAACACAGAGCACATGCATTTAAAAAATCAATTTCTTAAAAAGAAAAAAAAAAAAAAAAAAAGAAAGAAAAAAAAAATCAAAACAGCAGTTTCTCTTAAATCTTAAATACGGAATAAAGTTCGTTTTGTTTTGTATCTTCGTTAGTGTTTCGGATGGTTTTAGAAACGGGACAATGTCTTCTCTATCGGTCCTCGTGTGATCTGGACAGCAATTGGCACTTGGTATTAAAGTCGGTCTCCATGAAGGGGATTGGCACACTCAATATAATACAACATTTACATTTGGTATGCTTATAAAACAAAGAGGTGTGGGGAGGGGTAAAAATAAATATTCCAGAAGCTACTACACATCATCCCGTCCCATGAAGAGATGGAAAATAAAGTGGTCCTAAGCTTCAATAGTGTTCAGGTAAATGGGATGAGGAAAGGGGGGGGGGGGGGGGGGAGTGTGTGTCTCTTCGGTTTCTCAGAACTGCACAGATTCTTTTGGGTCTGACCCAAATGTGTTCAGAAGATCTGACATGTACATGCTTGGAGCCCTACTTGTACCAGGGTTAACAGCTTATAGGAAATGTTAGGGACTCATTCCTCAACCTATCAGGCGCAGACTGCTGAAGCGTCTATATGAAGCGTCACCGGGGTCATTTGGACTGGCTAGAGCTTATGGTAGCTTCTATAGCTGCTCTCTCACAGTACATTTCCCCCTTATAACTAGGTGTGATCTGTCCATCATACTGCAACTAATGATCCAAAAATTCAGCTGAAGGCCAGCATGTCTGTAGGATTTCCCAGGCCAGTTGTGTCAGCTGGTGAGAAGAAAAAAAAAAAACAACAACAACAACTCTGAAATGCAGACCAGTCCCTCTGGTACTTGAGATGCTAAATCAACAGCAAAGAAACAACAAATACGAAAGATCAGATCTGATACTGGAATACAGGTAGTTGGTCTTCCAACCCGGTCACGTAAACCAACCTATTAGCTTTCTACATTGACCCAGCCATGCTCCCACATTTGTGTTCCTTTGTAGCTCCTGCTAGGTTGGACAAGCTTTGCAAAAATGTTGGCTAAAATGCAATTCAACCTTATTAAAATACTGCATAAGTGCAATAAATCTTATCTATGCCAATAATATGGAACCAACAACCAAATTAAACATTTCAAATGAATAACAAACTCTAAATTGATGTATTTTGACAAAAAAAAAAAAAAAAAAACACGTTAGCAGATTTTTCAATTTCTCTTCTGGATCCGAAAAGGAGCAAAAGCCTTCCATGGTTTCGGTACATGTTCGACCCCAAAAAATTACACTCGCACCGTGTTCAGGTACTGCAGGTGCTTCATATACCACTTCTGATACTGAAAAAATGCCCTAAATGTCACACTATTCACACAGAGGTAGACATTATTCTAGGGACGCTGGGTGGACAAACACCTTTGGAACAAGCACTACTTGAAACCAAAAAAAAAAATTAAAAATAAAACAAACAAACAAAAAAAAAGACAATTAAAAAATGTTTCTACTGCTACGATAATGGCAAACTGATATGTTCATGTACATACAACAGGTCAAAGACACTGGCAGTAGCTGTTGACTCTGGCTTGGTCTTCGAAGGGGCATCAGAAGCTTTTCCTGACTGTGGCATGAGAACCAAAAAAAGAAAAAAAAGAAAAAAAAAAGAAAGAAAGTGCATATATAAAATAAAATCAGACCTTTATAATATCGTAAGTGTCCCCCTCATAGGACAAGCAAGTACATTCTCTACAATCAATAGCTTCATCACTCATCAACCCAAATTCATATTCATAGTGTTATCATCCTGAGACTTCCATCCGCAATGTTAAGCAAAAGAGTCATCTCAATCCACAAATAGAAACTAATAACAGATATACAACAACTCCAGGGTCGTGAATTATGCAAAAACCAGTTTGATTCGTACATTTCAGCATGTCGTAAACCGAAGTGAGACTTATCCTTTGGCTGTTACCAGTTTTCTTTACTGTACTTTACCCCGTCTATGCTGTTGCGACATTGAGACCTAACCAAAATACTGATTTGTTAACATGCCTGCAGCTTTTTTTGTCCATAAAGTAATAGGGTGGGGATATACCCTTTGGAAATAAGGGATCTTGAAGGCCAGTCACCAAAGATTTTAGTAATGATTCAAAAACCAGGGCAAAGAAGATGAACCTGGGTACGGTCTCCAACGATCAACCAGTGGCTGATACCTAAAGACCATAAAACTCTGATCCTCAGTCTCTTTAACTCTTTCTCATCCTTCAGCTTCAACCCCCTTGTCTTCTCTTTGCCTGGTCTGTGAGGATTTTGTGTATTTTTTTTTTTAGCCCTTGATGAAAGAAAGAAAGGTAACCTGTATAAAATTTAACTTCAAAAGATTTTTTTTTCTACCAGCGCTTAACTTACACCATGGTGAACACAAGCCCCCAAAAAAACAAACAAACAAACAAAAAAAAAATCGAAATCAAGTCACTACTTATCTGGTTGTAAGCTTAGACCAAGCATATCTTCTATCACTGATAAAAGGCGGTCTTCTTTCATATGATACATTTTCCTATGTTTTAAGCATTTCACTTAAATATCACAAGGAAATTTGAAAATCCAAAAGACACAAGTAAAAAAAAAAAAGAAAAGAAAACAAAGAAACCTGGATACTATACAATAATATACTGTGAAAATGAGCCAATAAATGTTCTCGATCTGGGGAGGGGGTGAGGGGGGGAAATGGATCAAATAAAATGGGATAAAAAGCTGATAGTTTCATCCATCCAGAGTTTTATACAGCAGAAAAGACCCCAACGACTTCAAATCTGGTCCATAAATTAGATAAATAAGCCATCCTTTATTTACTTTAGCTGATCTTTTTCCTCTTAAAAATCATTTAATATCTTTATATGGTGAGTACTACCATTCACACCATGAGAGGAGCTGTACTCGTGGTCTCCTTGGAAACCAGACTGAGAAACGCTTTGGATGTTTCCCCCGCGGCGACGTGTTTCTTTAGATTTTCCACCGACTATTGCTCATAACCACATATTGTCATCCACACGTTACCGTTGCGTACAGCTACATGTATGTCATGAATAATCATAGTGAACCAAAAAAAAAAAAAAAAAAGTAATCACAGTATCAATATATTGTAATTCATAAGAAACCAACCAAAAACCGTACACAGTTACGAAGAGTGGATTTTTTTCCTTAGTGTACCACAGACTTTTTTTTTTTTTTTTTACATAAGCAATAATGTGTATAGTATTTACAAATATAAATATACACAATCATTTAACTTCAGCGCTTTAACGACTTCCTGCCCCCCTTCATTTTAACGCTACCTCCCAATCCCAAACCTAAATTAACCTATGTCTTCACAAACTCTTATCGTTAAGATGTCTCTGCAATAAAAAAAAAAGAAAAAAAAAAAAGACGTAAACAAACAAAAGATTGTGTGCGTCAGGGCCACTAGTGACAATATCAGATACTCCAGAACTCAACCGAGTGAACGGATGACGTATCTGTAAGTGACAAATATACTCGCAAAAATGCAGAGTATTGTACCAGCAGGAGCCCATGTTGCCCTAATATCAGTACTAAGCTGACAACTGATGCTTTAAAAAAAAAAAAAAAAACGGCAAGGAAGGAGGAAGCAATCACTATGGAAAATACTTAAGAACATAAAATGGGGAAAGGAAGCGATGCAACCATCTTGAAAACTCGTGCGAAATCTGCAAAACAATACCTACTGTGTGAATATAATCCTGTCAATAGTTGTTTAACACATTGATTTCTGATTTCATACCCATTTGGTGATTGGGTGCTGTTATAATTCATCTGATAGCAATAGAAGTATAGATACTTATGATTAAAAAGTTTTTTTCTCCTCCTTTCGATCATCTTAGCAATGTACAAATTAATTGGATTTGTTTAAACTCTTTCTCTCGTGCGTTGTATCGTTTTGCTTGAGTGTGCATTCTTGCTGTTTTCGTTCATTTTCTTTTCTCTCTTTCTTTTGTTTTTTTCTTTTTTTGCAATTGCGATGCTCACACTTTTAAGTTTACATTCATCGATGCAAGTTGAAGACTAGCCTCAGTGAGATCATCTCATCCTTGTGAGAAAAATTCTCCACACCATCAGTGGAACCCAGCTGGAATCTCATCCGGATTCAAGAATCCACTGGAATCCTCCTGATTATAGAGGGATCGAATGGATCCTTTCGTAACTTCTGGCACCACAGCGATTGTCCTTGTGTCCAAGTGTGTAAATATGATGTGACTATTCATTTTTTTTTCTTTCTTTTTTTTTTTGTTTTTTTGTTTTTTTGCAAGATGGTCAAAACCAAAAATGCAATTAATCAATCAAATCCAGGCAGAACAAAGATGATGTGCTTGGTGGATGTAACTGGAAAAGAGGAAAGGAAAGGGTGAGGGACATCACTTCCAGTTTCCATGCCAGCATACCTTTGTGTTCAGTTCCCAAAACGCACCTGCTGGACTGTATCCATGCTTTTGCTGCAGCCATCCCTGCCTGACCAATTCTACTACTTCAAAACCCTTTTTTATCCACTTTTTCAAAATGAATGAGGACCAAAACAAGTCACAGTCTATAACCCCACCCCCATCATCATATCTGAAAAGGTCAAAAAATCCTCAGGGTCAAATTTGAGGAAACGGATGGAGGCCTTTGACATGAGCTGCCAGCGAGAGAAAGTGGACAGGCTTTGGCGAAACCAGGAGATGGCCAGAGTGTTGGCAGGAAACATCCGTAACACCCTCACACAGCTGGACGAAAGGGGAACCAGAAAAGGCTGGAAAACAGGGTGGATAGTGGGTAGTTGAGCATGTGTATGTTTATGTTTGAGTGTGTGTGTGTGTGTCTGTGTAAGTGCGCGCACACTCTGTAGGTGCCTGTTCTGTGCTGAAGTGTGCGAGTAGCTCCTGGTGGCGGCTCACACCAGGTTGTACTCCTTCAGGTTGAGCTGCAGGATGGTGTCCTTCACAGCGGCAAAGACGAATCGGATGTTCTCTGTGTCTGTGGCGCAGGTGAAGTGCGAGTAGATGATTTTGTCACTGTCCGGGTTCAGGTCTACAAACATCTTGAGAATGAACTCCCTCGCAGCCTGCGCGTCCCGCTGAGGACCTGCAGAAGGAAGGCCGCAAATAATAAATCATGATATATAAGTCAGTGAACTCAAAAGTTAACATGTCGTGACAGTCAAAAATAACTGCTCACATGCACATCCGACTTGGTTTCTTGGCAGACGCCCTTATCCAGAGCGACTTACAATCATTAGTTACAAGGACAGTCCCCCCTGGAGCAACTGAGGACTAAGTGTCTTGTTCAAGGGACACAATGGTAGATAGTGGGGGTTTAAACCTGCAACTTTGTGGTCATCGGGTTCACAGGCAAGTGTTTTACTCACTAGGCTACGACCACCCCTAGTAGCACGGGGGTGTGTTTATTCTGTCTGTCCACACAACAAATGACACATACTCCAGAAATATAAAGCATAAGGGCACACAGTTTAATTTAGGCACGATTTAATTAAACTGTGTTAGGAAACGTGAGGAAAACGGATAAGAAAAAAATCCGTCCACTATGAGAAGCAGCTCTTTTAAATCGTTAAAAAAAACTGAGCAAAGTACGACAAAGCGGGTTTTTTGTTTTGTTTTTTTTTTAAGACTAGAGGAGCTAGAAAGCATATGATGAACACTACGCTTTTTCGAAGGTGCTCAAAAGTGTTTTCAATTGTTTACACACCATCAAAAGATGTTTTAATGATCACAAAAAAATACTACAGAACAAGGATAGAGAACTACTGATCTGTCATGAACTTGTCTCTTCGCATGAACGGCTGCTTTTTAAACATTTTGCAAATAAATGTATTACCATCGAACTCAGGAAAGTAGTCGACCAGGTGGGAGTAGGAAATCTTCTCCTCCAGAAGGTCCTTCTTGTTGAGGAAGAGGATGACTGAGGAGTTTTGGAACCAGGGATATGTGATTATCGTCCTGAAAAGGGCCTTGCTCTCCTCCATACGATTCTAGAATAAAAGTCGAAAAATGGGAGGTTCCTTATTAGTACTGATGGATTAAGGAACATTGCCAAGAAGGGAAAAATGGACTAAACATTAACATTGGATTTCAATATAAACAAAACAAAAAATCGATAAGCAACAATATTCTAATAATTCTAATTCATTTTACCTTGCTTTTCCACAAATGGCTTCACACAGGACAGAAAGTACACCTTTTATAATTGGTGAATTCAGTGGCTGACATATGTTCAACTGTGCAAACACAGTTTATATAATCTTAATAGAAAAGCATCGGTAATAGAATGGGAAACTCTAAAGTAGCCGCACGTGAGCCTGAGATCACCATGCCCAATGCTAAGTGTCGGCTGCTCCAGCACTGAGATGTGGTGCAGTGGAACTGCAGTCTCTAGAGTAACAGAGCGCCATCCAGTGACTGGAATGAACTGGAATAGTGCTAATCATCCAACATAAGTACCAGGCCTCACTAATGCTCTTGTGGATAAATCGAATCGTCACAGTAATGTTTAAAATCTAGTGTAAAGCGTTCCCACAATATCTGATGCTGTTTCTGCAGCGAAAGGTGGACCATCTTCATAATAATACCCTTGATTTCAGAAGAAATGTTGGGCAAGCGAGTGTCTACAAACCTTTACATATAACGTATCTCTGTGGTGTAATTATGAAATAAGAACAGCTATCCACAGCCTCTGGTTATGATGGAGAAGAAAATGTCATATGGAACCACCATGAAAACCCATGAATCCAGCATTTCTATTTCTGCATTTCTCACCTCATTGTCAGACTCAACTAAAACCTGGTCATATTCACTCAGTGCCACCAGGAACATGATGGACGTAACATTCTCGAAACAGTGAATCCATTTCCTGCGCTCAGACCTCTGCCCCCCTACATCCACCATTCTGAAAAAGAGAGGGCGGATCAGAAGGAAAAATGTCCTTAGTATCAATACAGTGTAAATAAATCATTTTCTTTTCTACATTTACCAAATAGTTAGGAAAGATTAAACCCTACAACCTGTAAACCACAATTGAAATAAGATTTTGTGCTTTCAACTACTGTACTTCTTTGACAAATAATGAGAAGCAGCCTCTGATGACTACAACAATTTGGTCTTGGACTAAAAAAAAAATATATAATAATAATAATAATAATAATAATAATAATAAAATCCCTGAAATGTAGGTGATCAGACTTAACATGTTTGATGTCCAGAGTTCGATTCTTTAGTTTTAAACTGGAACACTGAAGCTTATATAGCTTATATAAATGGAAGCTAATACACTACGATGGCCTAAACGATAATAAAAATCTCAAACAGAATTTTGTGGTTCCTGACACGGTATGACCTACTGTGATCTGTATTAAGAAGGACAAATGTACCCACTGGGATGTATACAATGGGACACTGAATGTTACATCCTAGCTACGCTGGCATTGTAGCTTCAGTGCAAAACTTTATATATTTTATATAAAAAGGTAAAACTTGGTGTTACGTTGTCTTCAGACATCAAACACATCTTGGCTGATCGACAAAATCTGGAGTAATGTGTTAATTGTGTAAAGTAGATTTTTGCCAAATTATTCCTTTAATGGTATATTGTGCTTTTGCCAAAACATTTGATATATAGGAATGTGTGTGTGTGTCTCAACTCAGAGGCCAGTTCTCCACAAGTGAATTCAAAACAAATCTCCTCTGTGGCACAACTCTCTCAAAGGACCTTATTTTGGGTAACTATGAGAGAGTTTTCTGAGGATGTCACTTGTGTTGCTATCGATATCACTCACACTATGTACCATGCAACCCCCACCCCACTCCAAAAAAAAAAAAAAGGAGCATGGCAAGTTAGCAGGCTTTCAACACATTGCAGTGTGCCCCCATGATCCCCAGTGAGTGTTCGATTCACAGCATAAGCAAAGCAGTGACTAGTGAAGGGCGGGGGAGAGAGAGAGAGAGAGAGAGAAAATAAGAGAAAGGGACATTCAGGAAAAAGAGACGGAAAAAATGAGCAGTGGCACCTCTTCTTGGTCCTTAAGAAGTTGAAGGAGCTGTCCATCCACAATACATGGGACTATAACATCTAAGTAGACACATTTTGATAGAGAACTTGAGGAACCACAAAGAATTTGAGAGAGAGGAGGCTGAATCTGTACTGTGTCCAAGTGTTGTCGTCATACCTTGTGGTAATGTAGTAACAAAATGATGAAACTACTTTGGAAGAAAGCAGGAGCAAAAGAAAGGGGCTTGTGGAACTGACCTCACGGTGAACTTCCTCTTTCAACTAACCACACAGCTTCCTGTGTCTGCCACATGAGAGGCATTCAGCCATCTAAGGAATCCATTCAGAGAGACCACGGCGTTTGTGTGTTCATATCTGAGTGTGTGTGAGCGAGAGGGACGACTTTTCTTAACGCAGATTCCAGACTGAAGTTTACCAAACTCTTAATAATTAATTAAATAAATAAATAATGCATGACAAAGAGGACCCCGGCCTGAACTGATTTTAATCTTTTAATCACAGTTTCTTCAGCGATGCGTCTATGAACTGGTTCACGGTCTGCTTACGCGTTAGCAGTCTAGGTTTAGCAGTTTTATACACCATTTAAATGTAATTACATTGTAACATAAACGATCATGAATGGCATGAATGACAAACATGTTGCAAAAAGGTAAAGCGTGTTTATTTCTTTACACAGAACAAAACTGTATGCACTAAACCGACTTTTTTTTTAATTTTTTACTTAATTTCTTCGCTGGTTTCAATGAGTTCAATGCATCAATCAAAAATACATAATGCTGTTTATCACTGTTTATAAGGGCGACTTCTAAGGGTTAAACACTGTTCACCTGTGTATGTGAGGACAAATGTGGGGAAACGGATAAAGAGATAGATGGCGTTAGAGGCTGGCTTGGTGGCTGAGTGCAGGGCGGATTTCAGGGCGGACAGCGCCCCCGCACCGCTTCAGTCCTGAGCCAGCAGCCCACAGAGGGGCCTTTGATAAATGAGGCCCTCTAGGAGAGCCTGCCTAAAATAAAGCTCCTTCACATCGCCGTCCTCATTTCCTTCAGCCGGGGGCTCGCTGACCTACTTCCAAACATGCACGGGCTCTATAATGTAGGACAAGCCGCCACGGTTGCTCCGGCAAAACTTCAGAACGGACACGGAACAGAGGGGAAGAGAGAAAAAGAAGGGGGGGGGGGGGATGGAGAAAAAGAGGAGAAAGAAGGAGAGAGAGAGAGAGAGAGAGAGAGAGAGAGAGAG
>JBBPCZ010000042.1:33630250-33655014 GCA_037974445.1 Brycinus macrolepidotus
AGCCGTGTGGAACTATTTCAAAGTGAATGAAGACGACAAAACAAAGGCGGACTGCAAATTGTGCTCAGCGAAATTGTTTTTTCATGTTTTTATTAAGTACTCGGTATCGGTACTGAAATGCAAGTACTCGTACTCGTTTTCCAAAAAAGTAGTATCGGTGCATCCCTAGTCCTTAGGACTGATGGAGATAAATGACCTGTGCTCTGAGTGACTGCCTTGCAGTGAGCCTTGTTCAAAAAGTAGCCCAGGCATCTCAAAAACAATGAATTCACAGACTCTACATACAAGCTGTATGGACCGTGGAGTAAACAGCACATTATGAAATTTCAACAGTGTTCATAAACTTTGGCCATGACAGATTTCTATGATATGCACCTTTCATTCCTAAGCCTAGCCAAATATAATGCATTTTCACCAATTTGCCTCCAGAGAAAGGTGCTGGCCAGTGTTCAAGTCACACACCATGAAGACAAAATGACAAAAAATGTGTCACTGTTCTTGTTCAAAGGACTAAACGAAACAAATTACTTGCTGACCAGTGGGGGGAGGAGTTGGCAATACACAAAAAACAAAATGTCAGTGGGGTAATGAATGAAACAAACTTGATTCGGACAAAACTGCAGTCTAACAGCAGCATAACCCAACCAAGGAAAACTACTGACCATTACTGATGCTGGCGTTACTCCATTTACTGATGTTTCTATTATTCTCTCTCTCCCCACATACGCATACCTGAGTGTGTAGGCTAAGCTGAATAAGATTTAAATTTAATGCACTGTACCACTGACAAGAAATAAAACCACCCATTGACTTTTGAAAGAATTTGTAAAAATACATCATGGTCATTTCTCTGTACACTATTTTACATAACAAACCATCAAAAAGGATACCCTTCGGCAATAGAGCTTTAAACACGGCTCAGGATAGAAAGCTTTGTGTTCCCAAGTGTGCTGCCCCAACTGATGACTAATAAACACACTGATGACGACTGAATACAATGTTAGAATGTTTTCTGGACATGGTGTATGAGCACTTTGATATCTCTACTTTGAAGTGGTGGATTTAATGGTCAAACTGATGTAACGTTATGCAGCTCGTGACGACATTTAAAGGAAGCAAATACTTTAAATATGCTTCAATTTCTCAAGCACCCTCAAAAAGAAAATACAGTTCCAAGGTGAAATATACGCAAAACCATTTCTCAGTGGTGACTGGTGAGTAATGAGCACTACAAAAATGGTTCACATTGGGGCACTGCTCCAGATCTTCATTATATTACACATATTATCTCTAGGTTGCTCTATACATGTGGCTTATGCCTGTGAAAAACTTCCTAGTCATAGAATGGAAAGCAGGCAAGGATGGGTAACTGGGTAACTGATTCATATATTTCACTAATTTAGCATGGTAAAAATCACACTCCGACAAGACTGTGTTAAACAATGCATAACTGACTAAAACCTGACTGGTGCTTGTCACATTGGAGGTTCATTGTCAAATGAAACGAGCCATGAAATGTTGGTGCGCTAATTGCTAGTATGAAAAAAAGTTTTTATATATATATTTTAATGACTATTCAAATACTCATGACACATCATTAATACGTTTTTGGTTTAAAAAATAATAATGAAAATCTTGGTGTCAAAATTTAGAACAAAAAAAACAAAAACAAAACTCCAACACAAAACTTAATTGAAATGCCTTTAAACATATGTTTATCCTTGATACAGAGTCAGGGAGAGCCTTAGTAACATTACTGGTAGTCATAAGGTCAGAGAGTATGACCCCCCCCGGTAAGAGATGTGCAAGAAAAAATGATGTAGCCTATCATTTTTTTGCTGGCTAAATTAAGGATCAACAAATGAATTGCTGATGTTTGCTACCGCATGTAAGTTAGCTCTACAAGATTGCAAAAACATGTAAAAACACCAACCCATATGTTCAAGTAATGTTACGCTCACAAAATGGCAGCTAAAATAAGTTCCAGTGGCACTGGCACCAAACATTACTTAAAGATATAGTTATTGCTACATAAATAAACTCTTCATTATAGTTAACTCTACATCACCACAACAAAGTGCATCATTTGAGCATGTCCAGTGTAGCTGGAAATCTGCTAGGGCTGGCCCTAATTATTTAAATATTAGTGTTTGCTAAATCTATATAAATTTAGTGTAAAACATGAAAAGAATTCACTCCACACATGCATCAATGATGAAACTCCTTCAACCAAAATCAACGTTAAAAAAGTGGAATGGTGTAAAACTCAGGATTTATACACATCTATTGAGTTACACATCCACTGCAACTCTGAACTTTTCTAGATATTAGCCGGAGAGGGTTTATGTGTGAATACAAATGTTCGAATCAGTCAGACTGGACATTAACTGGACTTTATCCTGTCAGCTCCCTAGTACACAGTCTGCGTAATGTCCAAACGAGTCCATGAATAGAGCAGGTCATTTTCAGAAGAACTCACAGCGAGTGGGCGTGTTGATGACGCCATCATGCGACTTGAGCTCAACCGGATGAAAGTAAACATCCAAGGATGATGAAGGCTCATTTACATGAAGATGGCAATGAAAATGTCTAATTGGAAAAATGATGCAACTCAGGAACTTCTGTTAGCAAGGGCTGATGCCAAAATGGTCGGACAAATCCTAAGGACGGCAAGAGACTTGGTTGTTTATGACCAAGTAAGAAACTAGCTATGTGACTGCATCATGTCCTGCCTCCTGCACGCTCTATCCAGGCACCACCCCTCGTCTAAACCACACTGTCTTTTCAGAGGCTGACAACACGTCCGACGTGGAAAACCTACTGCTGTGTGGTGCATGTATGAAAGAGCAACTCCACAACAATGTCCGAACCTGATGACGTAAGTCGTTTTCACATATGAACACCAGACAGTGTGAGTTTTGGTACTCTGTATGTGCAAATATTTAAGAATGACGTAGAATCTGTTAAGAATCTGTTTTAAAAGGAAAAATGTGGTATTGATGCAACACTAATAGACATTAAAGGAAATAATCGAGACAACAATGATTACTTTTGTGCGCCTTAAAGCAGCGGATAACATGTCTTCCCCACATTTTATTGTCAATCGTGATAGACGAAATCTTCCTGCAGGTCCCAATACCCTTGGGCTCTAGCCTATTTTACTCTCTTTGTTAATACCAAATTAACATTCTAACTTTTAAAATTGATATTCATCAGCCAATTCAAATAATCAAACAAACCAAAAAACACTTTACAGCAACAACTGTACACCAGTCAGAGGCTGGAGTGAGAGAGTGAGAGAGACGGAACACAGGAGCTGAAGTGCCAATGGCAGTGCATAGAGCCTCTTAAGATAAACTGAAGCACCTCTTTACGGACTGAAAAACCCTCAATAACTTTACACTGAGTAGTGCATAATTTTGAATGGCCAAAAAGCTGTCAATGTGTTGAAATTAAATCACTTTCAGTTGGTCTAGAGCTGTATATAGCAGAGCCGGACTGGAGAACAAGAAGAAGGTTTTTTTTTTTTTTTTACAACCATAAAACGTTTTATACTGTAGTGGTCGATACGAAATCTCTGCTAGCATGCTGACTAGTGCATTCACCTCTGTGTGCTTCACACAGGCCTTCAGACGCCCACACGGACACACTAAGCTCACACTCACAGAGAGATATGGAGAGAAACGGAGAAAGACAGAGAGAGAACTGTGGTAGCAAATGAGAGAAACCAAGAAAGTGATCAGCTCCATCTCCAGCATAACAAAAGCCACAGGAAGTACAACCACAACCACATGAAACACTAATCTGCAAATCAGGAAGTGTAACATTATGTTTTCAAGTTCTCTCACTCAGTGCTGAGAGGCACTGAAAAAAAGATCAATATCATTATATTTTCCAGATGCATTATTACACCTATGAACCCCTTGAGTTTTACGAATTCATGCTACATGAAGGTCCAAAACACCTTATATCGTGTTTGCGGATTGGACTGTTTTGCTCTCACAAATTAAATAAACAGCAAACAGCGTCTTAGACCATTTACTGACCCAGATATGTTCAATACGGTTCCTTTATTTCCATAACAGGAATAACATACAAACGCCCTCCAGAGCTGAGCAGAGGGATCCGGTGTAGGGGGAAAAGTGCAGGTGGATGCGTACTGTACCCCGCTGTAAACATTAACAAGACACAAAGCAATTTCCAAGCAAAGAAAACTTACTTACGAATGCTTAAATACAAGACAGTCAAATAGCAGTAAAGCTTTTTGCTATTATATACTAGCGCTAAAACTAAAAATCAGTATTGTTGTATCTTTCCAACACAAGTATACTGACAGAGATACACTATATGGACAAAAGTATTGGGACGCCTGACCATTACACCAACAGGGACTTTAATGACATTGCTTTCACATACATAGACTTTAATATGGAGTCGTTCCCCCATTTGCAGCTATAACAGCTTCCACTCTTCCTGCAAGGCTTTCCAGAAGATTTTGGAGTGTTTCTGTGGAAATTTGTGCCCATTCATTCTGTACAGCATACATGAGGTCAGGCACTGATGTTGGACGAGAAGGCCTGGCTCGCAATCTCCGTTCCAGTCCATCCAGTGTTCCAGAGTTGGATGGGGTTGAGGTCAGGGCTGTGTGCGGCCCAGTCAAGTTCTTCCACACCGAACTCATCCAACCAATGTCTTGGCATGCTGAAGCATTAAGATTGCCCTTCACTGGAAATAAGGGGCCACCTGAATTCAATAATTAAGAGGTGTGTCCCAATAGTTTTGTCCATATAGTGTATTTTGCCCTGTTCCACTGTCTTTTCCTCAATAACCCTCTTGATCCCACACAGACACACACACACATTATGCTTTTCTCCCATCCATGACAAAAAAAAAACCCCTCTGACTGTATAACGTTGTTTTATTCCATGATTTTCCAAAAACAGGCCAAACCAACCAGAGTCCTTCTGCTGACCTAAAGAGAAAGAAACTTCACTAGTCTAAGGGATTAGAAGTGGCTTAGGGGAACAGTTTGTTACACAGTGCTACTTTTTTATTTACAATAAAACTTATAGTGGCAACTATACTGCATTAATAGCTGCAAGACTATAGTGCAAAAGGCAAGAAAGCTGTGCCAGTTAAATATAAGAAATATTACAATTTGCTCTCTCTTCAGGCTATGGCAGTTAGAAAGACACAGTAACTCGTGCTAAGGTTAAACTACATTTTGTTCCATGTATTTACTCAGCAGATAGAAGTGTTCAAAAATATTTTAGGAGAATAGGACATGAGAATGAGAAAGACCAAATCCTCTCTCCAAACCATTGCGTCGGCTACCACAAGTATATTTCAGGTCTGTGGGAAATAGTGGACGGTATCTGCAAGTGAACTGAAAATCAGGTTTATAAACAAATACAGATTACATCACCTCACCTTAAGGAAGTTCCAGACAAGGCCCCTAACTGTTAGCCTAGATCATAACGATACAATGGATACCATGTATGACTGAAACCTTATTATCTCCAGCCTCTGTTCCAAACAGTGGGTGAAACTTGTTCTTGTTTTACTGTTTGTTCACAGCTCCAGTGTTAGCGCTATTATCATTCAGTGCTGCGTGAGGCGTTGTGCACGCAGTACAATTCTAACTTATTCAGCAATGATCACAAACTGGACTCTCACACACTGTACATGTCACTGTAATTATTTTAAAAGGGGCCATCTCCTATATTTTTCTTACATTCCATTTCCCCCCTGAGGTCCATATTTAACTTTTGTGTGGTTTCATTTACTTTAAAAGAACATTCACAATTCATCTTCCTTTAGTGAGCCTCGTTCAAAAAGTAGCCCAGGCTAAAACTCCTTATAACTTCAGTGTGAATGGGTATAACCAAACTGCTGAATGTAGGATGGGTGAAAAACATTGATTATCTTGTAAGAACAGTACCTGTCAAGATGTGGGATATATTAGGCAGCAAGTGAACAGAAAACGATGTCCTGGAAGAGAGAAAAAATGAGCAACCATAACGATCTGAGTGACTTTGACAAGGGACAAACTGTGGTAGCTAGATGGCTGGGCCAGAGCATTTCCAGAACTGCAACCTGCTCAAACCACTTTCAGCTCTTCATTAAGGTGGTGCAGACTTGCAGATGAGGTTTAGGACAGTATGACTTTCTAAAAGCTATAAAAATGAATGGAACTTCACTGCTACAGCAGCCATTTCACACAACACCAGGGATGGCATACATCTAGTCGTAAATTAGAGCATGATGTCCCACCAGGAGTAGCCTCAGACCTACAGCTCTAAACTAAACATTTAGACACCACATATTTTTGGATCATCAACTATATCTGAGGTAAGCAGAAAATTGTGGAAATTTGATTTTCACTGGACTATTCCTATAACCTTGTATTACACCACAATGACCCAATTCTAGACCATAATTTTAGCCTTGACATCTCCATGACGCCCTCTGAATAGATCTTTAAGCCTTGTCAGAATCTGTCTTGAACTAATTAGCTCATGTTATCAAGCGTGGTGATGCAATATTCTTTAAGTAACAACGGTGATATAAAATGAATATTAATGAAATGGAAAATAAGAGTAACTTAAAATCCTGCTAACATTAAAACATACCTGTTGGCTCTAACACAGTCATTTTTACATTGGGTGCGACAAATCAGGAAGTTTTCTGTTTGCTTTGGATTTTATGTTCTCAAGGAACGAGACAACAATGAAAAGTGTAATTAGGCTGTGTGTTTGCCAATGGCAAGGTCTGTACACGTACTCCCAGAATTGCTATAAGAGTTGCTATAAGGTCCAGTGCTCCATCATTATTATTATTATTATTATTATTACTATTATTATTATTATTTTTAGAGTGTGAAGACACCTTGCCAGACAAAAACTGAAACAGTGCAATTTTTTAGAAAATATTAATACTTTTCTCCTCCGAATGGCACAGCACCAGGCACTTTATTTCATTAAGATGATTAACTTTGATTCATCAAGATCTGAGACATGTGACTGTGAACACACCAGAACTGCATGTGTTCCTGCTCAGCGCTAGCGTCTTGCACAACTATTTCGATTTATGATGCTAATGAGTATCATAAGTTGCTTCATGGAAAATCAATTGATTACAGTGGCAGGGGAAATCCTGAATGGTTCCCTTTTCCCCCGCTGGGTCAGTGTGAATGAAAAAGCCCCTGTGACAAAGTTTAGCTGAATTCCTAGAAAACACTCCCCAGCGGGGCAACACTGAAGTCAGAGCTGTTACTTGGCTGGAAATCCAGCACCACAACATCAAAAGATGTATTAAATAGTTACAGTGACATGGATTTGCTGGGTTATACATTTCGAAAAGAAACACACAACGAATTCATACTTCTTACCAAACCGGCCCCAAACAATACGAGGCTGTTCACACCTTGCACTGATGTGTTTTTCTGGATGTATTTTGACCAGATTCCATTTATGCTTTTCAATAAAATGCACCTCCAGTGTGACTGTATGAGATCTGACTTTCCCCGCCCCCAAGTAAAAAGCACAATGACACAAACATCATTTCTATTTTACTTCTGTTTACTTTTTCATCCTTATCATACGCATCAAAAACTAGACGTGAACGCTTTTGTCACATGGTTTCAAGATATCTCCATCCTTACATATCCTCCAGCTTGTGTTTCTTTGTTTCTCTTCTCACCTTCTAGTTAGCATTCAGACCACACTTACATGATTGTATGTGCATAAAGAAAATACAGGCCTTCACCAGTATGCCTACAGAGCCAACCGTATACAAGAACCACGCCATACCTAAAACATACTGTGACGGTACAGGAGTTGTAGCACACTTTGATTTCCATTGTATCTCAGCCTGGTAACAGTCTTCTCTCCCCACAGTTCATGGCTTGTGTAGTCTTCTTTGAGTTGTTTTTTTGTTTGTTTTCTCCCCCCGTGCGATGTACACCTAACCCAGCTACCTTGTTAGCGATGTCCTGGTACACCTTCGCATTTCTCACAGCGTTAATAAACTCCCACTGAAACATATCCTCAGCCAAAAAAAACTTTCCAGTTGTTAGTTTGTATCTACATTGTTTTCCGCATGGACAGCAAAAACAATGGACCCTTTACAAGTCTTTCTGTTGTCATGACAACAGTTTGACAAATCAAAAGGCAGCCCGCTGTGACAGCACGGGTACGGCTCGGGTACGGGTTGCTTTATTTGTTCGGGGTACAGCACGGTTCTTTGTGCCAGTGGAAAACGGCCATATGTCAGGGCTTTGTCCATGGACTTCAGTTTAGCTTTCTATACCATCATCCACTGGGGTGCACCAATACAGTCAACTCACGATTCGGTTCGACAGACAAATCACGGCTCACAGTTCAATACACTGACCTCATCTCCCAACCCCCCACCTGCCCACCAGGAATCACTGCCAATGCGTCCTCCTCCATTCACACACATGCACATGCACACGGTATGGGGCGCTGAAACCCCTACTATGGACGCAACCTTCCTGCCAAGCATTCTTTATTACTTAACTTCTTATTTATACTTATTTTATTCCTTTATGATTCTCTGTTTACTCTAACTTGCTCTTCTTTTTCTTACGCTGATGTCTTCTTGTTTCACTGCAAGTCAAATTCCTTTATACATTGTACATTTGGCAAATAAAGCGCTGCTGCTCCAGAGCTACTATATACTACTAGCAACGCTTATCTTGGAGGTTTGTCAAGCTGTGTGTGAGCAATGGACGACTGTAAAAAGTAACTAAAATCACTAATAAAAGGGGCTGCCTAAATACTTTAGAACATATATAGTTTGTCTACTTTACCGCTTTGCTTTCCTTTCATACTTTCTCAGGCTCTATTCAGGTTTGGCTCAAAATCTCAGAATCCTGAGCTTTAATTGGACCTTGGTCCTGGGTGTTCTCTCTCTAGGTTTGCATGACCAAATCAACCATCTTGATAAGGGAGACCAGTTGGTACACTACAATGTACACTATATGGACAAAAGTATTGGGACACACCTGTTTTTCAGGGTTTGGGCTAGGCCCCTTCCCTTCCAGTACAGGGTAATCTTAATGCTTCAGCATACCAAGACATTTTGGACAACGCCATGCTTCCGACTTTGTGGACCCAGTTTGGGGAAGAACCTTTTCTATTCCAGCATGACTGTTCCCCAGTGCACAAAGCAAGGTCCATAAAGACAAGGTTGGATGGGTTCGGTGTGGAAGAACTTGACTGGCCCGCACAGAGCCCTGACCTTAACCTCATCCAACACCTCTGGGATGAACTGGAAGGGAGATTGCGAGCCAGGCCTTCTCATCCAACATCAGTGCCTGACCTCATAAATGCTCTACAGAATGAATAAGCACAAATTCCCACAGAAACATTCCAAAATCTTCTGGAATGCCTTCTAAGAAGAGTGGAAGCTGGAGGGGACCAACTCCATTTTAAAGTCTATGTATTCGAACGTATTATCTTTAAAGTCCCTGTTGGTGTAATGGTCAGGTGTCCCAATACTTTTGTCCATATAGTGTATTTGCATTCAAATCACCAAAAAAAAAAAAAAAGAATATGGGGTGGGGGACATTTTTAAAGTATATTAAAGGGGATTTTCCACTTTCAATACCCACCTCTCCACTGGAGAAGTTCCATCTGACTGCAACAAAAGGTCTTAAAATCTCATAAACCTTTCAGACCATTGAATGCTCAGGCACTGAATGGAAGTAAAAAAAACAAAAACAAAAAAAAAAACAATGATCACAAATATTTGCTAAGCATTGAAAAAAAGGAGAAAGAAAGGACATGACCCTCAATTGTTCAAAGTGGTAATCCTTTAGTTGTCATGGCAACGCCGCCCCTTCTTCTGTTTGTTTTCATGGAGGACGTTAAATACGAACTTGATTTCCTTCTCTCTCTCTCTTTCACTGTAGATACATGGACTTACCAGATATTTTATGAATGAATAACAAGACAGATTGCTGTCTGGGGGAAATGAGAAAAAGCACTGATGGCCTTGGGAACACATAAAAGACAAGCATCTTTAGAAATGACTGTAGATAAAAAAAAAAAAAAAGGCTTATAATTCCACCTTTCGCAGTCTGAGAAAAGAAACAGAGAAAGGTGGCACCTATGAAATATTGGAGACAGTAAAAGAAAGGGTTTTGTAACTTATAAGCCAGTTTTATTACTGCAAAAAAAAGTGTTTCTTTGTGTAGATGATAATGAAAATAAAAATAAATAGCAGACTTAATGCAAACCCATAGCATACAGGACAAATACACACACACACGAAACTTTATTAACATACATGTTGCCTAGCACATGTTGCACTATAAGCTGATAATCAGGACACACACAGTTCCCGGAATATCCCTACACTCAGTAGCTGGTTAGTCACAGTGTAAGCAAACATATGTAGAAC
This sequence comes from Brycinus macrolepidotus, assembly GCA_037974445.1. NCBI lineage: Eukaryota > Metazoa > Chordata > Actinopteri > Characiformes > Alestidae > Brycinus > Brycinus macrolepidotus. The sequence goes on from JBBPCZ010000042.1 coordinate 33,640,679, forward strand.
CTGGGATAAAGCACACAGATAAAACACAAGAGCGCAACTCTTGTTTTAGCACAAACTTCCACACTCCTCTCCGTGGATTCCTCCTTCTGTTTCTGTCTTCCCCCATGCGGCAGCCAAACTCCTCTCCAGACGGGTTGAGTAAAGGGAATAGAATTATTCGAATGTCTGATTTATTTCGCGTGACCCTGTCACAAGATAACAACCTCCCCCCCTCCCTTTCCAGCTGCCTCCTTCACTTCTCCACTGTCCCTTCAATGTTCTTTCCTTTATTCCTTCTCAAAACAGGACAAACTCCCTCCCTCTCTCTCTCACTCTTTCTCTCTTCCTCCACCGTTCCCTCTGAAATAATGAATCGTTTAAATAATACTCTTAATACAGCCCTCCTATACCAGAAATTCAGGATATTCATAGCTCAAATATTTCTCCATTCTATTTTTTGACACGACCTAGAAATAGGAGGGCATCTATTATAGTATGCGCTGGGTGCTGCGCAGGTCCTATTGCTCGCGCTTCGTTTAATTTATTTTTATTTTTTTACTTCTCCTGCTCAACGAAAGCAGTCTCGTAAAACCAGTTTTCAAAAATAGGACTGAAAACGGCGATATCCATTCAGCTCCCTTTGTCTTTGAGGAGGCTAAAATAGCTAATCGGGTTAGAATGTGTAATATTAATATTACATAACACTAAAAAAAGTTGCAACAGGGTACCAAGGCCTTCAGTAACTGGACCTCTATATAAGCAAAAAAGACTAAGAAATAAAATAAAAATGAGGATTAATTATGGGGTGAAAATATCTAGGCTTACTGCAATCATTTCCCAGTTATCATAAATCCCGACAAATCTTTTATGACACAGAACCCACTCCAAGACAACCCCCTATAACGAAGGAGAAGGAGTTCGGAAACATAAATAAAATAAACGACAACTCAGAGAGAAACTATTGTGGCCTGAGTATTTAAAAATCTACAAAAGGGCTCCTAAATCTGAAGCAAAGATCAACAATGGACCATTAGAAATTCAGTTTTAAGTCTTCAGCTAGTGTGACAAGGACAGGTTTTTAAAAAAAGGACCATTTGAATCTGGTCTCAGGACTCACTGCAATCATTTGTCAATGATCATAAATCCAAACCATGATTTCATGATATAGAACCCCAATTCCCTCACAATTTAGAAGCAAATGAGTTCAGAACAAAGCAAGTGAATTCACACAGAGAAAGTAGTGTGCACTGCCCTCGCGAAATGTAGGATACGGCAGCGCCTCGGGCCACAGCCCGGCACGAGTGGCCTCCATAGTGACAGAGAGTGTAGCAGCAGTGGAAAGTGCGGGCCAGAAAAATCGCTCCAATCTAGGCTACTACTGTCCCTCAAGTCCTGCTGGAGTCTCGAGCAGAGAGCAGGCTGGAACGGCATAACGGTGTGTGTTTGGGGGTGGGGGGTAAAGAGGCCAATATGTGCAAGTGCGCTCACATGCACGCAATCGCAGACATACACCGAGCACCACGTGGGCGGACAATGCTCAAAATCTGTGTTGTTGCCGTAGTGACGGGCCTACAACCCCCCCCCCCCTTCTTAGTGTGTCAGCTTCTGTATAGCTGGGGGAAAAAAAAGCGGTTGCACTTCACCACCTTACTGCAGAGAGAGAAAGAGGGGAGGAGAAAGAAAGAGAAAATCTTAAATGGTGCAGTAAAATAATCACCCAGGAAAAGCCTGGGTCAAAATCCACATTTTCTACAGTGTGTCTCTTTTCTGCTTGCATGCAGCCCACACGCTGCCACCTGACAAGCACTGAACATGGAACCACTTAAAACACAGTCTAATCACCACATTCGCACGGTGTAGTTACGGTCAGCGCTCTACATAACTCTGAACCACGCCTGACGTTTGCACTGAGCTGCCTCTCAAACACATGCAAATCAGCCGGACTCAGTTTCATTGAGGGCTAACCGCACCAAACTGCTTGAGGTTGCCCAATCAGATAAACCACACCGCTGATTTGCATGAACAACAACTGTGAAGTCAATAAAATGAAAAAAGTCACCACACATCCTCAATTTCAAACACTGTCCACCGTGTGCCTACATGTAAAACTGTGAGACTTAAGGTAAATTATACACTATTTGGACAGAAGTATTGGGACACCTGACCATTACATCAACAGGGATTTTAATGACATTGCATTTAAAGATTTTGGAGTGTTTCGGTGGAAATTTGTGCCCATTCATTCTGTAGAGCATATATGAGGTCAGGCACTGATGTTGGACGAGAAAATAAATAAATAAATAAATAAACCAGAATATTAAACAGTAAAATTAAACACTGGATTCAATGAAGAAATACCTAGTGTAAATACTTTCCAAATTACGTATACTACAAAAACATGAAATTTAATCACTTGAATGGCTTGTTTTAGCAACTACTGCAAACTGATGTTTCTGCCAGAGCAGAACAGCAGGCTAAAATTCACACAGGCTGCTATGGTAACTTAAAGTCTCTTAAACACTTAAACCACCTTGGTGGATATGTAGTTTATGTAACATTCTTTTAAATTTAAATGTAAAAATCTCTATATAGATAAAATTGAAATATTGCTAGTGCAACGTAAATTTGATTCCATGTAGCACTTTGATCGAGCACCCAGGCGTCATTCTCTCTGACACTTTCAATAATTGCCCAGTATCAACCAAAACACCCAAAGCAACCCATGCACTGATTCTTTCCGCCAAATGCAGTGCTTCCCTTAAATTAATTTATTCGTTATGGCCCATTACAATATCAGCATTGGCGCCCCAATTGGTGGACAGTCGAGCTGTGGCTGACTCCTTTAACGAAGCTGACGGACTTTAGCCTATGTGTAATGATCAGATAGTGTCCATGTGTGAACAGAGCAGGGCGTTTTCCGGAAAATTCATGGAGAGCAAGAGGGTGTGCTGATGATGTTATTATGTAACTGGTGTGAAACCAGAAAAAAAAGAAAAGAAACAAGGTTGAAGGGTGAAGAAGGGTTGTTTACAACAAAGACAGCAATTCGGGAACAGAAATTGAAACAGAAAGGAATGGCAAGAGGCTCGGTTATTGTTTTGTGCTATATGTGTGAAAACGCCAGTCTAGACCATGTCCTGACCCGATTCTGTGGACAGTGTCCAGAGTTCATGTGTGAAAACAGCTTAGCTTACAGAAAAGATGCCTCTACATAGCAGACAGATACAGATAACTTAAAACGAACGTATTTATTCAAGTGCATACTAGCCTGGTCTCGACTGTAAAGAGCAGACCAGGGGCAGTGCCAAGACTGACACAGAGTGAACAGACTTTTCTATAAAAGACTCTGTTTTAACGTTTTCCTTGTGGATTTCAGAGATGTCTGCTAAAAGTACAGAGAGTGGGGAAAATTTTTTCTTTACATGATATAGCGGCAAGTGGAGAAAAACTAAATTGTTTTAAAATCTCAGTATTTACCTGGCTCTCCCAGGTGATTGAGGGAAGAGTACTGTTCTGTCTTTGCACCCTAGAGGATCACATTCTTGCCCCCAGTGGACCATAAACTTGTGGCACTAACTGTTATCTGGAACCAAGAGTGTTTGTGTGGGACAGCTGAACTAAGGCTAACAATAGACTGATGCTTGCTACTGTACTGTAAAATCCTCCAACAAACATCAGAAATTTGCTTTACGCGTCATTATTTCACACAGCTTTGTGAAGATTTCCAAAAGATGTTCGAGTACAACGCCTTTGTATTTACTCGCTCTGCACTTTGGAAAACAACGGCACATTCTCGGTTCCCCGCTTTTAAACATACAGACAGTAGAGCATCAGGTCACACCGTGGCCCGCTGATGCATCTCTGTTTCTGAAGCATTTACTTTTTGTTCTTCTGTTTAGCTCCCTTACAGAGCGTAACCGTTTTAGAGAGCTTTATCGTGCCCTAGGCACTGGAGCTTTAAAGGCTTCAAGCTTACATAAGAGCACAGGAGTAGATGGCTCCAGCCTTCTACAAGGTATCACACTCATACAAGTATACATGTTTGCCTTTTCTAAAAAGTGCCTGCCTGCACCGATAAAGCCTACTTACATCATATACAAAAGTGTAGGTCCACATACTCATGTCCTATGCATCATTTCTTAAAAATGCAAATAACCCTACTTTAAATATCCTGGTAGACAATAATATTCCATATTTATATAACTTTGGGAGAATAAAACCCTAGCTTATAGGTCTTAGGCCAATTAAAGTGGTGCAAAACAGTTTCCTGCAGTACTTGGTCAAACATGATGGCCCATTTTCCTTTGCAAGTAATTTCACGATTGTGCTCGTGTGGACCGTCCATCTCACATATGAACTTCATACTTTTTGCAAACAAGAGTTCAACAATAATTGCTTTCAATTCAGGACATAGTGTAAAAATCACTTGCACACTTAGGCAAGCTGATTTTCAGTCATAGACCATTTGGACATGTGTATCTGGTGAACGCATGTAACTTCTGGTCTACTTAATTATATGTCTGCGCACACGCGCACACACACGCGCACACACCTTTTCCCTCATAAAGTAAAAATGTCATCAGGAGTTCAACTTTAACTTCTTGCACCAAAGAGTAAAAATATATAACACATACAATGACATTAATAACTTAGCAAAATTTTGTTTGCGCCAGTATTGTAGACAATACATTTTTAGTCCACTTTTTTGGCCAGCCAATTCAAGAAAGAGTTCACACTGAACCCTGCGAACACTTTGATAATGGACGCCTGTATCTTGTCTGACTTGTGGCAAAGTCCTTATAGTGTGTTCACTCTGCAGCCATCTTGGCAACGCCCCAGGCACTTATCTCCAGTTATACAAGGCCAAGCCTCAATCTCTTTGAATGGGGAGAGACCTATAAACCTGAAACTGAAAGCCACATTAAGGTTTCAAAAGTATATCTGAAACCACCGATCTAATCCCATAAACAGTTTGTATCGTTAGGGTCAAATAACACACAAAAACACGTCTTTCTTTCTTAGGTTGATCTTTCTATGGCACATGTACACATCTCCACAATGAGGGCGGGCTTTGCTGCATGTCCTTTTTCCAGCAAGCTGATTGGCCCTTGTACTATCTTTCCCTGTAAACAGCCACCTTGTTGAGAGTTCATTTTTCAACCAGTGAAACGTCCCCTTTATAATGGTCTGCTTGTGGACAAATTCCTTCACATTATTAAACACGCGTAAGCAATTAAACAACAACAAAAAAAAAATCACTGTCCATCGCAAAAATAATGCGAGATGATATTATTAAACCACCCAAGCCTTTTCATTTACCAAGAAAATGCTCTCTTGCTCTCTCTTCATACACTTAAACAAACACACGCACGCAAGCACACATACACACACGCATACAGACTCTCAGTACTTCAGGAGCCCCAGGCACCATACCAGCTGTCACCCAACTGTAGTGCCGAGGTGACTTACCTCCACTGTGCTACCAGGTCCAGGATGAAGTCACACCTGTGCTAACTGCTTAGCCAAGGACGTTGAGTTCTAGCAGATAAACCATAACTGTCTCACGACATAAGCATCTTCTATAGGTGTCCTTAGAGACAATCTTTGAAAGAGTTTCTGAAAGCTGCTTCTCAGAGATGTAGAAGTAAAACCCTGTGACTATCAGGAGTGCATGATACATCAGTGGCTGATATTTTGTTCTCAGAGAGATGGGGAAAATTTGATTTTAAATCATTCCTGGGCAAACGCTGGAATTACAGCTGACAAGTACAACCAACAGACAGAGCACAGAGGATAACACCACCACCTTACAGATGGCCGGGATTTGATTCCTCAAGCAGGAATGCCACTGCTTTATCAATTAGATTTAGCTAAATTCATCTGCCATTCTAAGTCCGTCTAATTAAGAACTTCTTGGCACAGCTGGTGGTCTGGTGGTTAGGGAGATGCCCCTGTGATCGGAAAGCCATGGGTTCGAATCCCACTGCCAGCGGCACCACTGAGGTACCCTTGAGCAAGGTACCGTCCCCACACACTGCTCCCCAGGCACTTTGCTGGCTGCCCCCTGCTTCACTTGGCGAATGGGTTAAGTGCAGAGAAAGAGTTTCACGTTGTTCACACTGTGTGCTGTGCTGTGGTGTGTTTTCACCCATGACTATAAGGGGCCACTTTACTTTACTTTAACTTTATTTTACTTTATTTTACGTGACTGCAGCGGTCAGCCAGCCTGAACGTTTCGTAAATTACAACACTACACCACTCTCAGATCAAAGAGCACGTCTTACGTTTGAATGACATAACTGATGCCATTATTTTTGGGACATTGAAGCTGCAACTTCAAGCTGGGTACGCAACGTCAACTGACAGCCTGACCCAAAATGTACATGCTAACAACTGCAGGTAAAAGACAGGTCACAGAGATGCGTAGCCTTACCCAATCTTACATTTTTTAAGCCACCATGCACCTGCAATTCTTTACTTCTGGACACTGTGTCTTGAGCTCCAAATCATAGTTGACACAGCTTAAGAGAAAGAGCAAGAAGTCTGAGTGAGTGTAAGCACTGTAAACACAGATGTGCTTGGTGTGCTCTGTGGGAGGGGCCTAAGGACCTGTCTTATGTGAAGGAATACACGAGGCTGATGTACAAGGCTATAAAGATGACAACGATAAAGTAACAGCTGATAAGTTAGGTGATAACGTGCCATAAAGCCATGTTGTTTCTGAATTTGCTGAATAACAGTAATAAAATTTGCAGCTAAAAGATCACTTCAATTCATATGACACTCTGACACGCGTCCACGAATCTGATGCCCATTTACATATTGTTTTTATTATCCTGTCTAGTGAGCGTCCTGTGCATTTATTGTTCTGAGCATCTTTCTATTAATAATTTATACTCACTCCTTTCACACTGAACTTGCCCTTTGTGTTGACATGTGTTATGAGCTGCTGTTATATGTTGCACTATGGGCCTGAAGACATTATACTGTGGAATGATGAAGACCACTTTACGTAACGTGAGGAGTCGTCATTATTTCAATCTCTATTAACACAGAGAGCTCATATCATGTCAAACTGACCTTCTTTCACTTTTTTTTTTGAATATTAAAGTTTGATTTACTGTGTAGACACAGCTAAAAGTTCATATTATTGTTCATATGTTTTTGTGATGTTACGGAAAAAAACAAACAAACAAAAAAAAAAAGCCTAAAGCCTAATCAGGTTATAAGGGCTTAGGTCTGCTCCACTTACACTGAAGTTATAAAAAAAAAAAACACCACAAATACACCATGTGGAAAAAATTAAATTCAAGAAAAATCTAAGACATTGACCCTTTAAACCAAACTAGGGCTAAACTAGGGCTAAACTTGAATAAAGGCAGCTGAACAATATATTTTTATTGACTCTTGACTCTGGTCAAACCCTTTCCATTGGCATATGTGTTTTAATTTTGTTTAGTGTTTGAAAGACACTTTGTGTGACTAAGGATTTGGTCTGCTTTTGACATTTGAAAAAATACAGACTTATAATTAGGGGTGATACAAATGCTCATGATTCAATATACATTGCATTTTTTTTGGTAAAATAACTGATTTAAATATTGAGCAAAACAATGCTCATTATCATTTTAGCAGTCCTATCTGAACTATGTTTATTTCTTCTCAGCCCCTCTCTACTCTTTGCCCAGCTCCTCTTGTCTTCAGTGGCCTTTGAGACTGGATGGAGCTGGTAGCTTTCAGCTAGCACTTTGTAACACTGATTACAGCTCTGTTTCGCAATATAATAAACCGAGTTCTTTAGTAAAATATGGAAAGTGCTGCTGAAATTCCTCGAAACTGACCTTATAATCCTTCTTTAATATACACAGCCACAGCTGCATTCAGCTTTGGTTAAGACTCCATTTCCACATAAACATTTACATGTCTTTTTAAAAGAGTTATTAATAGACCCAAAGAGTACACTGTATAGTTTAATAGAACTTTTTACTTCAGATGGGTCCGTCACCCTCTACACCCCACGGCCCCCCCGCCCCGGCCACATAAGAATCCAGTTTATCACTCTGGGTACGTTCTAACTCACAGAGGATAACGCCAAAGGTGTCTCAGAGGAATGCCGTGTTAAGGAGTGATGATTTGTCGAGTGCGAGCACATGGCTCCCATTTGTCTGTATCAACAAGCATCAAACTGATAAAGTGTTCTCTGTGAGTGACTGAAGGACACACTGCCCGGCGAGAGACACAATAGTGCTGTGACACAGGAAATACTAAACATGAAGGGCCAACTACGGCAATGGAAAAACAAACAAACAAAAACAAAAAAAAAAAACCCACAAAAACAAAAACAAAGTTGCAGTTGTTTCACAATAAAGAATATGTCTGTCTACCAGGTTATAGGAACACTTTTGCTATCAAAAAGAAAACAGAGGGGACTCTGGAATTCTGGGGTGGACCTAAAGCTGTGTAATATGGGGAATATACTACATTTCAGTGATAGTGATACATGCGTGCTGTGCCTTGAAATATATTAAACCCCTTGATGTGAGTACTTACAATTACAAGCTTAGCTAATGGCCTAGTAGTTAGGGAGTTACCCCTGCGCTCAGAAGGCTGTGAGCTTGAAACCCAGGACCGCTAGTGGCACCACTGAGGTACCCCTGAACAAGGTACCGTCCCCACACACTGCTCCCTGGGTGCTGTGTCGCTGGCTGCCCACTGTTTCACTTGGTGAATGGGTTAAATGTAGAGAAAGAATTTCACACTGTTCGCACTGTCTGCTGTGACGTAGTGTGTTCACGTGTGACTAAAAGGGGCCACTTTACTTTGTTCAGGATGCTCAAAGGACACAATGGAAAAATATTTGGTTTACAGACTGACAGTGTTGCAAAATGTAATCTCTCTCTAAAAACGAACAAATACCGTGACTTCTGGAACATATATGCTGGTTAAAATAAAACACAATATACGTATGACTAAATGTTTAACATCTCTTTGTGTCATTCTCTTGTTTAAACAGACCCATGAACGCTGCAGAACCTTTAAATATGTTTTCCTTAGTTTTAGCTTTTCAGAGCTAGTCGGCTTGAAAATGTCATAACATGGTTCGTGATTGAAATATCTTACAAAGATTATTTTAATTTAATATTTGACAGAAAAATAAGGCCAAAAAGTAAATTTCACGACATGACGGTGTTCTGTAGGCCAGTAAATAGCATTTATTGAAACTTAGTATGCTTTATGTGCAACGGAGAACACTGCTTTTACCAAAACAAGTATTTAGTTTAGACTTTTGGCATCAGCAAACACCTGAGGATAAGGTTTTAGTACTGGAAGAGAAAAAGTGGTACAGGTGCATCACTACTAATGCAGAGAGGGAGAGAGGGAGAGAGCGAGGGAGAGAGAGAGAGGGAGAGAGCGCGAGAGCGCGAGAGAGCGAGAGAGCGAGAGAGCGAGAGAGCGAGAGAGCGAGAGACAGAGAGAGACAGAGAGAGACAGAGAGAGACAGAGAGAGACAGAGAGAGACAGAGAGAGACAGAGAGACAGAGAGACAGAGAGAGACAGAGACAGAGAGACAGAGAGACAGAGACAGAGAGAGAGAGACAGAGAGAGAGAGACAGAGAGGGCAACTTAAACCAGTTAAACGGTAACCAGCTGAATTCACCTGTGATACTACCTACAGCTCCTGCCCAAAACCTTATACACAAACATCATCAGAACATATAGCTCTTCATAGCCTAGTTAAATGTGTCAAGGATAAGAAGAGGGGGAAAAAAGGAAGAGTGAAAGTGTGCAACACAGCGGGCCAGTGGAGCCATCTGAGGCACTGGCTGGATGTAAAATTAGCAACGTAGTTACCATGCTGAGCTTCATCAAATCCTCTTTTTTAACTCTTTCTTTCTGTCTTTCTCTTTCTAGCATGAACTCAAGTTACACAACAGTGTTGACTAGACACTGGAGCTCCCCTGAGGGGGGACACCTGAGCAGCTGTACCATACTGTCAGAGGCCCCTCATGATGTGGGAGTGGGCTGTCTAGCCCTTTAAAACATCATCACTGCGTTGCACTTTCTAAATGTAATTACATACATTACATAAATGTATAAATGTATAATGTGTGTATACACACACACACACACACACACACACACACACACACACACACACACACACACAACAATAAATACGATAAGAAATATACTAATATTACCCACCCAAAATCTTTTCATCCACTAACAAATACAAACTTGGCATTGAGTGCTTTGAACAGGAGTTCCGATTCCAGTCATGACATGCACACACTATGGATTTTTTTGTGCTTTGTCTCATCTATCACACTTGATTATTCTCATTAACCTATATAAGTTGATATAACAGTCTCTTGGGTCAGCTAGCTGGGTCAGGTGAGTAGAGCAGCATGGAGACACCAGGACTTGGATTTTAGAGCACTTGTTTTAGAGTTCACACTCTCAACATAATTTCTCCAGTGACCATCACTGAAAGCTTTAGAATGACATGACGCTGACGTGACTTTTAACCAGGCAGGAGGAACACATGCACAGAGGGCAGAAAAAATGTGATAAAGTAAAAACAAACAGGAAGGGAGTAAAGGAATTAAAGGAAAAAAAACAAAAAGGAGGAAGACAATGCTTTGAAAAAGGGAGAGAGGTGAGAAGTGGCTGTGAGAAAGAGAGAGATTCATTTCTCCCTGCAGGTTTCTTTTCTGTAAGGCTGCAGAGTGGCACCTGTTCTATTTATACAGCCACAGGGGGAGCAGGCGGCCCAAGCCGGGTCATTCAGCCACCTTGATGCATTCCATCAAGGAGAACTGAGAACGTGTGTTTGCACAGACACAGAGAGAGGCAGAGAGAAAATGAAAAAAGTATGTGTACGTCTGAGAGAGCGAGACAAAGAGAGAGTTGAGATAGACAGAGACAAAGACAGAGTGCGAGAGAGAGAGCGAGAGACAGCGAGAGCGCGCACAAAAGTTTGGAAGCACCACAACCTTTGAAAATATAAACATAAAAATATTTTAAGACAATATAGAGCATAATGCATTATTTTTTCCCCAAAAAGTATTCAGATACTCCTTTTCAGCTTAGTTGCACACACTCAGAGTGTAATGATACGTGTATTCATTCCAAACTGTCGGTACGGATGTTATGGTTCGGTGCATGCATTCATATGGACAATATGCAGTAGCCTGGGTGTGTAAGCCATTAGCAACTTAGCAACATGCCTTGCTAAGCTTAGTCCAAGTTGATAGGCATCTGACTGAAAATGTTTGAGCCCAAAAGCTGTTTCTTTTTTTGGGGGGGGATGAGTTTTGAGTTTAGGTTTTGAATGTTTAAATATCATGTCTAGTCAAGTTTAAAGTCATGTCTAGTCAAGCAGGTTTGTCATTTCAGCCCGATACTTAGAACACAACGAAATAAAACAACGTTCCTCCATGACCATGGTGCAACACAAGAACAAAAACAGAAACACCACAAGACTACATAAGTGCATACAGGACAAAAATGGAGTGGAACAAATTGAATTGGAACAAACTGAAACACTCCTCTTAATGTAAAACTTGTATTTTTTTTTTATTAGTCTGTTTATGTTGATCTTTTATAACATATGTCTTTCAGTTTTGTAGCCAGTTGTGACCTACTGCCTTATGTTTTTATCAGCCAACATAAAAATGACCTAATGACGTACCGAACCGTGAAGTCCAAAGCTCGGTGAGAACCAAACCGTGACTTCTGTGCACTGTTACAGCACTACCACACACAGCTTGCATAATTAAAAAAAAAAAAAAAAAAAAAAAAAAAAAACACTAAACACGGGACTGCTCTGGAGTAGCTGCCCTTGAGCCTAAAGTCACCATGGCCAATGCCAAGTGTCACCTAGAGAGGCAGTGGGCAGAGGAAGAGTGACACTGAGTTAGCGCTAGTAATGGAACTCCATCTAATAGCATTGGGATGAGCTGGTTTGGCATGAGTTTGTGATCCAGAACTCACTTTTGGCACTTTTCCACTGGCACAAGGAACCATGCCGTACCGCAAAAAATGTTTTTCTCATTACAAATAAAGCGACCCGCACCCAGGCTGTAACCATGTTGTCTCTGCTCGATGGCAGGACCAAAAGCGGGCCGCAGCCGAGCTGACTGCATCAATGCTTTATGACTGGTCAAAATGTTGGCATGACAACAGAAGGACTTGGGAAGAGGCCACTGTATTTTTTTTTTAATTGTCGGCCAAACAACAACAACAACAACAACAACAACAACAACAACAACAACAAAAACACCCAACCAAAACAAAACAAAAAACGGTGGAGGTACAAACTAACAACTGGGAAGCCGACAAAGTACAAGCGCTACTATCTGGCTGAAAACAAATTTCAGTGGGAGTCTGCTAAGTGTACCAGAATAAGGCTAATAAATTTGCTGGGTTAGCAAATTCATCATACAGCTAAACGATGCCAAGAAAAAATTTTGAAACTCAGATAAGACTACGAAAAATAAATAAATGAATAAATAAAAGACTACCATAACACAAGAAACTCTGACAGAAAAAAAACTCTCCACTGGTTTGACTCCATGGATGCGCATTTGGGACAACACCCTGCCCATAAACTGTCGGGAGAGAATCGCACTGCCAACCGTCAGCAACACCATTACCAGGCTGAAATACAACTTCCGTGCCACTGCAGTATGGTTTAGGTACAGCATGGTTCCTGTATACCTCTGGAAAAGTGCCTTTTGTGATCACCAACATCAGTTTGTGACCTGTGGCTAAATGCAATCGAACCCTCACAGCAATGCTCCAGCATCTAGTGTAACATCTTCCCAGAAGAGATGCTGCTGCAAAAGCAGAAAAGGTGGAAGAGCTCTCTGTTAATACCTCTGATTTTAAAACCTCACTGCTGGTATCTGTCCTTGTCGTCTGCAGGCTAAGTATGGTCATACTGCCCACCTCTAATCTCCTCTTCCACTTGGCTGGGTCGGGTGTGTAGAGCAGCGTGGGGTCAACAGGACTGGGTTATCAGAACAACTGGTTTAGAACTCACACTTTCAACAGAAATTCAGTAGCAAGTGTTAGTGAGCACTACACCGTTTGACGTAAGTAAGAAATACTGAGAGCAAACGTACTGCTGCACCATCTCATGTTTGATTTGTGCCATCTATAGGAGTGAGTGGTGGGAATTTGGCGCACAACCCCTTGATCTGCGACAGCCTGACCCATCTGTGACAACCTGACCCCCTTTAGCTTTGCGTACATATGTCCTTTTACTAAATCACACTTGCCTTTTACACACTTGTGTGTTTATGTAAATGTCTGAGTGTGTCTATATCGTGGCTGTGTTTAAAACATTGATCTAGCTTCATATTATGAGTAAACACAGCATAAACATATTGATACTGATGCCTCTACTGATTCATGAATTTGCATTTTACATTGGGTCTGCACACGCAAGTGATCCCTTACACTGCATAGCCTAATAGTGCAGCATCCAACATGTGCTCTAATAGGCTTTGCTTTTTATTTACTACCATTAGTACCGTTAGGCTGCACTGCAGAAGGCCGCGCTGTACTCTGGATTCTCCTGTTCGTCACATGTTCAGGAGAAACAGAGCACAGATTAAAGTTCATTCACTAGTCTATAGTGAAGACATCATTCCACCCGAGCTTTTGTCTGAGACAAGCCAATATTGTGCACTCGTCATTGGCCAACAGTAGAATTAAAAATAAATAAATATATAAATAACTAAATAAATAAACAGAAACTAGAAGACCTTACCAGCACACAATATGTACGAGCCAGATGAAATCCAAATAATTAGAACTAATTATGCGTTCCTCAGACTAAAACGTACAGCTGGCCAGTCTCCTTTAAGTCCTGACAGTATTCACGCAATAATTATCGTAAAAGCATATTGCGACAAAATTCCTACAAAAACGTGATATATCGCCCACCCATAACTTAAATACACTATTTGCTTATTCCAAATAGCCGATCACCACACAGAATTATCTGAAACTGCTATATTTGCCTGACGTACCTAGCATTTAACTAATGAGGAGGAATTTTGTTTTCCGGAAAGGGTGCTTGGCTTAGCGATCAGCAATGTTTTGAGGGAACTCCATCTAACATGTATTTGCAGCACTGCTAGAAATGAAATGGATGATGCCACTACTCTGTTTATGCACTCTCACCAGTCTTTCAGAAAAATCCACTGAAAGATACTTTAGTAAACCAAAAATTGTTATTTTAGGGCATCATGCAATCCTGTCCGGCACTAGTGTTGTCAAAAGACCCGGTACTTCGGTACCAAGTCGGTACTAAAAAATTTAAATGTTACGGTACTAGGTTTTCT
>JBBPCZ010000042.1:33678896-33691534 GCA_037974445.1 Brycinus macrolepidotus
TAAAAGGGAAAAAGTAACTCAGTCAGACTTGTTCACTGTAGTGGTAACAGGAACCAGACAGGTTTGTTTCTAAAAGCTACTTCACACAAAGTTATTACATGAAATGGTTATGAATAGTTTGCCTGAAGCTCTTTAACCAGCATCACGAGGGGTGCTGGAGCCCATCGCAAATTTGCAAATTCAAGAACAAATTACATTAACACAGTAAACAGAGATTTTATGCTTGTTTAACCAGACCGCTCACGGAAGCCTAGTGTTACCTTCAGTTGCCATTAAATACTTTTGGATTGGTTTGGTTCAATCAGTACTTCACACAACTCATTAAGGCGTGAAGGAGAAATGTGGAACCAAACCTGTGTTCTTTTAACCTTTTCACAAAAAAAGAATCTTAATACTGCTTTATAGTTTGTTCGCATTTATTGTTATGTTAAACTGTTTTTTTTCTGGTAACAAAAAGACACGTATTGCTGGCATAAATGACTTTGAACTGTGTGCATAGGTGTTGTAAGGCAGAATATTTCGCAAAGAAAATGCATCTTTTCAGTGTTACCACTGTTCAACCATCATCAACATTACATATGTAAATTCAGGACCAGGGCTGAATGGAAACAGATGGGACTCGATGCATTGTCCTACCACACTGCACCTTCCAAACATCACTAACTTTAGATTAGTTAGTATTCACACTCCTTTTTTAGCCAAAAGTGTTACCACATTATTTTCCTCTAAGCAAATGTTAGTCTATTGGACCATAAGAGGTTCAAGTGTTGGCTAATTACTAGAGGTGAGGTGGACACAAAACTTTGCAGAGTGTAAGTCCTCAGGTTTGGGAATAGCTGAGTTAGGAGGCAATGATTCTTCACCAAGCCCTTGGCAGGTCTGTGTGCCCACTGGTTTAGAAGATGTATTGCAGGCTTCATGGACATCAGAGAAAGCGTGGCAGCCTTTACCCTCCAGGACCTGAGTTCCCGTTGTGCAATAAAGAGAAAGAGAGAGACTTGATAAAGAATCTCTGCAGAGATCAGACTGCAATGCAGATCTTACAAACTGGAGTCCGAATTGGGCTATAAATCTTAGCCTTTGTTACCATGGAAACCTCTGACCAAACCCCCGATCCATAATGTGATATGTTGAAGTGTTGTAATATTAACGCTCACAAATAAGTCTTCCTTATGCTGCAGTCTCAGAACTACTGACAACCAGTCGTGAGCGTGGTGTGTCCAGATTACAGTACATATTACTCAATATACATGAGCACTTTAACATTATTGGGAGGCTGTTTATGATTTTATTTCTGCAGCAAACCTTACTTTGTGAGATGGGTAATTGTTTTAACCAGGCACACTTCTCCTTGCCCTTTCATTATTTCTCTGGTTTTCATGGGACCTGTTCAATGTGCATAATTAAAAACTATTTTTTCCTACAGACAATTAAACAAAAGGCAGTGTTGGGCATGCAATGTTTTCTCCAGCGATTTCACTTGCTTAAGCTTTTCCTGATTAGAAATGATGAAGATCCTGATCCTGAACTAATGTACTGTACCTCGAAATCATTTCTAGTATAATAACTAGTCTGACTAGTCAAGGTCAGGGTTGCTAGGTTGCCTCTATAGTTTCTGGCCAAAAATTGTTCAAAATGAGTCAAAATGCATGTAAAAAAACACCCCAAAAGGTACGAGGATAAACAGTCAAATGTCAGCAATTTTACCATAATGCTACTTAAAACAACATTAAAATCAATCTGAT
Source organism: Brycinus macrolepidotus (assembly GCA_037974445.1). NCBI lineage: Eukaryota > Metazoa > Chordata > Actinopteri > Characiformes > Alestidae > Brycinus > Brycinus macrolepidotus. The sequence continues at coordinate 33,680,642 of JBBPCZ010000042.1, forward strand.
ATCAATAATAAGCTGCGGAGTACGTTAGTCAGTTATTATGCCTTTGTACCTGTGCAGATAAGCATTTAAGTTGTCACTAGATCATTAGCACTGTCAGTGTATTGGGTTTATTGTCACGTATAAGAAGAAAAGTTTTAACACCTGGAAACAGGATCTGATTTCAACAAAGATAATCACAAAGGACATTTATATTATTTGATTTGTGGGTGTATCTTTCTCCTGTAACTTGCAAATGTTTGCTTTCATGGCAGATATCACTCACTGAAGCACTGAATGATGGGACCCACGATCCCATTTCATCATAACTGCATAATAAAGACCCTATCTTGTCTTTGAGATTGCACAACATCCTCTCAACAGGAGGGAATAAAATGTATGTCAATCAAAGTTTGATAACTGATATAGAGAGAAGTGGGATGGCATTATTAAGCAATGGAATTTGTTGAATTTATTAACATATGTTAAACACACCACAATTATGACAAACCAGTCCAAATTTTGTCACACTTTTCCCCCAATTTGGTGGGACATGGCCCTGTTTGGCAACAATGGTCAAGGTACATCTGAATACTTAGCAAGCTACCGGATTGACGGTTGAGCAGCATAAATATGTTAAACTGGTTTGTTTTTGTCCCTGGAGTTTTCAGAGTATGGTAGTTGGGTCTATAAGAATACAGCTTGCATACTCTGTTAAGTAGGACCAGTTTTCAGTCTGGGCTGTTTTTACTCTGATGTGTCTTGATTGGTTGTTGACTCATTTACCTGCAGTTGGCAACCAGCCTCCATCTTTCATGAGTGGTAGCTGAGGAGGCTTACAGCCCTTATAGTACACTCACACACTCTGACCAAGAGTCGCAGTTAAACTTACATTCAGACTTTGGCTTACAAAGCAAACCAGCTTCAGAATAGTCCTGAAACCTGTGGCAGCAGCTGTCCTTACTAGCCATCTGCAACAGCCCTTTGATTAAACACCCACATAATCACTGATACCTCAATGATGTCCATTCAACAAACAGGTGCATATAAGCTCTAGAGTTAAGCTCAAGGGCTTTTAGACATAGCTTTGCTGCTTTGGCTCATGTCACACTCATATCGTTCTCTTGTACCAGTGTGACAGCTTGTAGACTTTTGCTTCATTTACTGTGAGTCAGCAGGTGCTGAAATGAATAGACACATTAATTCCTAGCACTCAGCATTTACATTTTAATACCAGTGGAGAGCTACTCGCTACATAGCTTTAAAAGTTTCACTTTGTGCAGAAAATTATGGCTTGCTGTTTCACATTCACAGTCAAAATTTTAGTGCTATGCTTAGAGCCTAACACTAGCAAGCAAATTCAGATTAGAGGGACACTGGCCTGGTGGTCTTCTCCAAGAGGGGCCAGTTACACAAGAAGAACATAAGAACTATGTACGAAATACACTCATTCAAATGCATCTTTATTATCTTTATCAGTCTTGCGGCGCCAAAGACACAGCAGACTCCTAAACAGAATTCAGGACACTAAAGCTCAGGTCAGATGTAAAAAAAGACATGTGTCATGGTTTGTTGTGGTTTAATTGAAAAATAATCAGCCCATAAACACTTGTTTCAGCCCTGCTATTTAGCTAGGAGCTACGAGCAAGTTCAGTTAGCTGATTTGAGGCCACATCTTAACTTTTCTGGGTGAAAACGTGTCTGAAGGACAGTAAAATGTGGTAGTGTGACAGGTTAACAGTAAAGTGTGGTAGTGTGACAGGTTAACAGTAAAGTGTGTTGGTGTGACAGGTTCAGGAGATTTTTCTCTGGTTCTCCTAGCTGTTTGTTTTCATGCACACTTGTGTGGTGCCCCCGCGTCTCCAGTTGTCGTCCATGCACTGTGGGTGAAAAATTTGTTTATTTTTAAGACTTTGAAATTAAAGGTCTTTAGTCTGAGAGTGAGAGCTGGTTTTGCTAGATGGCAACTTTTTCTCTGCACTGTTTTAATCTCTGTCTGTCACGGCCACGCGCAGCTCCCTGTCCCTCTTCCTTTTAAAGGGAAACTCCATTTCCAAAATCTCCTATAGTGAAGTGTTTAAGGTGTTAACAGAGTGGGTTTGGTGTGAGATCCTCCGTTCTGGAGGAACTCCGTCAGAATTGTTCACAGTGGTGCTCAATGGAACCAAACGTCCACCTCTAGAAGTTCTTTCACAGAAAGTTAAAAAGTTAAAGTTGGAGGCATCAGAATGTAAATGCTGCACCTCAGCAACCATTAGTAACCACCTAACAACAATCACAGTTACCATAGCAACTGCACAATCACACTTTGCATTTTTTTTGTGGAAATGCATTCTAGTTATCATAATATTTCTATCACCACAAACCACAACTAATATGTCTAGTAGTAGTAGTAGTAGTAGTAGTAGTAGTAATAATAATAATAATAATAATAATAATAATAATAATTAGGTGTGTGTGTGTGTGTGAGAGAGAGAGAGAGAGAGAGAGAACTAGAAGTGGAAGGTGAAATGAAAAGTAGCTCCTACCCAACACTTTTTACAGCATCAATGACACAGTCAGTTTAATATATGGATGGAAATTCGGTTTTCCACTTCGGGAAGTGGATCACTGAGTCTTAAAAAGAATCAGAAGTATCAGTGTCTCAGTATTGATCCACTCATTCCTAAGTTACATTAATTTCTTATTTCTGACATGCTGTATCTGCCCAGTGTGTCATGAATGAATCCAGATTCAGCTACGGCAAATGTAATAAACAATTAAGTTAATTTAGACGGTCATAGCTAAATTACAGGCATGTCCACTCAGTGTGCAGTGCTGATGATTGGTCAGGTTATTTGTTGAATGGATCCTCTTGCATGGAGTGATCTATTCTCTTTTACCACTAAAATCACATTTTATATAGCTTATGTTAGGTTACCAGCCACTGTACCTGGTGGGTCAGGCAAATCAACCCATAACATGTAAATGTTCAGCCTTAGTATTTGAGGATAAATTGTGTGTGTATGTTATATATGTATATTTGACAGGCCATATGAAGTGGCCCAAGGTCTGTTAATTTAAGCCCTGCTCTGGGTAAATATAAAGACACTCTATTTCCCTTACATTATGGTTAAGTTCAGAGCTTGCTCACAAAACAAACCAGACAACAGGAATTTATAAAAAGGCTGTGTTCACTGTCAAATGTAGCTAGGCCTCAACATCACTTAACTATGTGACAAAGCAGAGGTTCTTATTAGCCCTCCTCAGAATATTTTAGAGCAAAAAAAAAGTGGCAAAATCACACCATCTACACAACCTTTATTGAACGAGGCACCAAAAATAGACAAGTCAATACCATGTTTCACTTGGGGTTTGAAGGATCAATGTAAAATTGGGATCTAAAGGAGTGGGGTGAAAAGCTTCAAAGAATGAAGTCCCTGCTGGTATCTTTGCTGGGTGAAATAAACAACAAAAGGCCACGGTGACGAACGCATCCAACCAAAACGAATAATATCTACCTGCGGAATCTGTAAAATATGGCAACACCCACACAATATAACTCAGAAGTACAATATTACCATACATCTATTTCCACTTGAATGAATGCATCACGGTTAATGCGCACACACACATGCAATAGGGAAGAGAAGGGTTGCACACACAGGCCTACCTCGTGACGGACGAAAGGACAGGCATCAAGTTCAATGGATAGGCACTTTATATTTCATTAATTCTGAACACGTGCGAAATGCTTTAATCTCTTCTACAGAAACATGGATATTGAAATGAATATCAATCTAACGCCCCCACTTTGAGCTCTTTCACTTCCAGAGTGCCCAGGCCCTTCTTTCAGCCCTCTTTCAGATTGAGGGATTTCTGCCAATCTAAGGTAATAAAAGTCTCTCCCCCTTCAGTGTAATTGCACTTTCCCTGTTCATGAGAGAATGTGAGTCTCTGCTCTTTTAACAGAGCTAATAGGAAATCTAATGTCTGCCGTTTGAATGCTTTAAATAAGGGCTCAGAATAGAGCTGGGAATACATTACTCGGCCCTTCTACGAATTGTTTTGGGAAGAGAGCGCCGGAAATGGGTTTAAAATGGTCTGGGCCCTGCATTTCCTGCAAGTGTACTTAAGTGAATTTGGGTAGCAAAGCTTCCCCATACGCGTCTTCAGTTTTCCTTGGATGTACAGTTCTATGAAAATCATTTAATCGTTATAGGGCCGATTACATGGAGGTTCCTTAAACTTTGGAAGGTTATTCACATGAGTACTTGAATCTCATTTACAAAAATGGTTCTTTAAAGCCCCATCCACTGAAGGGAACCAAACGTGCACCAGAAAAACATTTTGGCAGTGTAATTTAAGAGTGTAATAGTTTTTTGAGAAATAAATGAACAAACATTCAGCAAACTATGCTAGTGCTGTAATTTTTGTTGGGATCCATTGAAAGTCCTTTTAAAAAAGGGTTCAGAAAGGGTTCTTTGCCTGATGCCACAGAGGAACCATTTTTGTGCATTAATGTAAGAATATAATATAATGTAAATGTGCTAGGAAAAAAACCCATACATTGGTGAAGAACCTTTGCATTATGTGAAGAATCTTTATACCTTTTAAAGGTTCTTCACACTCATATATCATTTCCAAACATGGCTCGACAATAGATTTTGTGTGGCAGCTTTCTTTAAGAGTGAAGGTGGCCAGCCCCTTATTTATCTCAGATCACCACCCTCCAATTGACACATCCCTGGTTAGCCAAAACAAGCCAGAATTTGGTAATGGTTTAGAAATGCCACTCTGGTATGCCACCTCCAGGAAAGGAATTCAGCAAATAAAGAGCAACACTGACACGCCATTCCCTACTGACAAACCATGTAGTCAGCCAATAGCAGCTTTAGCTTTCCTACATACTCTACTGTAGCAACAATCGAAGGCTAATTTGATTAAAGAGCTCTCAAGGCTCTCACTGAGGATGCTTTTTGAATCAATGAAAAATAAGAGGCTCTACAAAGAGCCTTAGCCATTGCTGGCCCATTATCCCAATACTATTATGGCAGTAAGAAGTTAAAACTGGCTATGTTGAAATCATTTGTTAAGGACAAGGAAAAGCAACTTAATAAAAGAGTAATACAGATGTTTGCTCTAATGTAGGTGGTTTTAGTCAACAGCTGTTCTCTTAGACTAATGAGATCCAGCATCTGGTAAGAAACAAACCAAAATAAAAAAAGAAACCAAAACTATTATCCGTGCAGATACGCCTACACACAAATTTCAACAAACATGCCAAGACATTGTGCAAATACTCAAGTATAGGTCCACTGAAGTTCCAACACACAGCAGCTCAGTATTTACAGCAGTTTCTTTTAAAAGGTCCATAGTGTATAGTCGTGCGTTGGTCGATATGTGCAGTTTGTCATTCGTAAGGCTGGAGGGTGATTTTTTTTTTCCCATAAAAATACTCGGTTGAAATAGTTAGAAGTAGAATAGTCGACAAAGAACCAGAATTCCACAAAGCAGGAACAGTTAAATGCCATGATCGCGCACATGCTCCAGTGAAAAGCTCCAAGAAGAGGCTAACAGCGACAGTCTGGCAGGACAGTGATACCGAAAATACAGTCTTTGTCACAAGTTTAGTATTTCAATGATAAAGCATGCATTTGGATCTGGCACTTTGAAACCTCTTTGTGCATGTGCAGGGTACAGAGCGGCCGTATCCAGCTGTACGGATGCGTCTACGGAAGTGAGTATCCATAGCAATCCAGAGGAGCTAGAAACCCACACAGAAACATAGAAACCCACATCTCACGGAGACCAAAAACGGGAACACACACTTACAAAAGCACACTTATAGCTGCTGGTTCTATTTACAAAGGTGTACAAACATTGACACACACTCTGTGTGTTTATGCACACGCACGCACATGCACACTGAACCCTTCCCGCCAACACGCTTTCTGTCCTCAGACTGGAAAGGTGACCTCCTCCAGCAGGAAAGGAAAAAAAAAGAAAGACTTTGTGTTCTCAAGATCAAGTCCAAAGCTACTACAACTTTCTATAAAGTTCCACACATTCAACATGTGGTCACTGTATGGGCAGACATCTGTAGAATTCTGCTTTATGCTAGAAGGCTGGACGCCCCGCTTGGTAGGACCTAGAGACTGGATTGAGGAATGGGGAGGAGGTGGGATACAGAATCAGATGATACAGATACTTTCCAGATTTTCAGATATACCTACTCACTGGCCATTTCATCAGATACACCTACCAAACAGGTGCACTTTGTAGGTCTACAGTTACTGACTGTAGTACAATGGTTTATTGCTGCCAAAACAAAAAAATTAACCTTTCAGCATATGCCACAATTTTGTAAAAACATATTGTAATTATGAAACAGTATCTCATTATTGTAAGAAATTGTCACAAAACAACATAATGTGCCATAATTGTAAGAATATCTCATTTTTATGATAAAGAAATGTATTACAAGAAAAATAACAATAAATGAGTATTAAATGACAATTATGAGACAGTATGTCACATAAACTTTACTTTGTCAAGTATGAGACAAACTGTCTTTTAATTATAAAAAAAGTATCTTATTACAGTAGTAGTGTATTGTAATTACAAGATAGAACATCTCATAATTCATAAATATTCATCATCATGAGGCATTTTTACAACATATATTGCAATAATGAGATACTGAGATGAGAGAATGAAAATAAAGAAATAATTACGAGATCTTCATTTCATAATTATAACAATTTGAAATAATGAAACGCAGAGAGCTTTTTTTTTTGGCAGCAACACCGTTACTGAAGACTGTTTCTGCAAAATTTATCACCCTACCCATCCACCACCATATCAATGTTGCTGCTCTGCTGAGAATGGTCCATCATGCAAATAAAATGTGGTCAGCGGTGGTCCTTGGTCATCCCTTTCCACTAAAGAACATGGTATAGAGTAACGGATAAACTGTGCTTAACAGATTGTGCTACAGTCAGTAACTATGGTCAATATCAAGGGTACCTGATGATATGGTCATAACTGTAGATAAGTTAGTGTACCTAATAAACTGACAACTCCATGAAAGGATAAATTTCAGGCGTGGTCTTCGCCCAAACTTCTGTTTTTTTCATAACTCCATTTAGTGCTTGGAAAAGCTGGTTTGCACTAAACACTTGTGAGCAGTTCCTTCAGGGGCACTTCTCTCTCTCCAAGCAGCGTGTCCCTTTTCAGGCTGGTGCCTTTGTTGACCACTTTCATCTTGATGGCCAGGTCCTTCACCTGAGAGGCTGGCAGGGAGTCGAAGAAGAAGTCCTCGTTGAAGACTGGATTGCGGCTGTTCTTGATGATGTTGCTCCGCTGCTTCTGCAGCTTCCCGGGGTTCAGGTAGAGTGCTACACAGCAGTTAATGCTCTTGACATCCACCTGTTTATCATAGAGATCTTCAGCGGCCAGCACACGCACTCGAAGTCGTGCTGCCTCTGTGTCGTAGTCTGTGCAGAGGCGCAGTGTGCCTCCCTTGTGCAGGACCACTGTGTGCTGGGTCAGGCGCTCTAGATTCCCTGCCCCCGCTCTGCGGCCACCCATGGCAGGAGAAGGCGGGCAGCGAAAGCGGCGCTGGATGTTGGGGCTGGTCTCCACCGAGCTGCACTCGTCTGTGGACAGTGACGAGTGCCGAGCGAATGTTCGCTTGGCCCGGGACACTTTGGCCTGTGTCTCGTGGGTGAACATTTTGAGCAAGGAGGCAGAGCGGGACAGCAAGGGCGAGTTGAAAGGTGAAGACTCGGCTGATGAACAGGTGTCGCTCTCGCCACCACTGAAATAGCGGTAAGGGTTGGGGTGTGAGGCACTGCAGTCACCCGGATCAAGGCGGTTGCCCGATTGTGTCTTGCGCTGGGAGTTGGGTGAGGTTAAGGGGCTGGTGGGGTCACTGTGGAAGAGGGATTCCTTGCGACGAGTGTGTGGGCTTTCCATGAGTGTCGCAAACCCATATGAGGTTTGTGCTTTGGGTACATATGGTAGGGACATGGCAGTCTGGGACTGTGGGTCTGCATTAGTGGTCAGGTCGCCCACTTCGCCTACAGCCAAGTCATCAGCGCTCTCAATCTGAATGATGTGGCGGTTGGCAGCCTTGAGCAGGTTCTTGGTGTCCCCAGCCAGTTTGCAGATGAGCCGGGGGCTGCGTGAGCCACTCTGGGGCGTCTTGCGGCAGATGGTCTGCTCGGAGGTGGAAGAATGGAGTCCATTCTTGGGCTTCATCTCAGGTGTTTCAGCCTCAGGGGGGCAGCACACCAGCTTGGGCGGGATGAAGAAGTCAGGGATCTTGTCGGGTGTGAGCACATTGCTGTGCGTGGGCGCTTTGCCCTGCTTGTCCGCAGACTCACCCCCTCGGAGCACGTTGCCCTCCACTGAGCCACGGATCTTCTCCAGAAGCCACATTTCTCTCAGATAGGGGGGCGGGGGGACGGGGGGACAATGGGAGAAGCCAAAACCTGCATGTGAAACAAGAATGAATCATCATGATAAGATTAGACCAATAGTTCACAGTCTTAGTCCTGACGTACCTCTGCCTTGCATGTCTTGCTGTTTCCCCAGCTTTAAGACACCCGATCCATTTAATCAGCAAATTATTTATGATTTTAAAAAGTGCTTCACAAATAATATTCATTTGATTTGTGTAAAACCAAGGAACATACTACAATGTGTGTTAGAGCGTCATGCCTTTTCAGTGGCAACACTGATGGTGTTATCCACGTGCATGCTATTGTCCAAAAGCAAAGCCATGAAACAGTATAGAGAGAGCGACAGCAGTGTCAGTTGAGATAAACTAAAACCATTCAATGTCTTTCATCCTGCATTGTGCTGTCAAGCCCGGCACCTGGTGGAAGTCAAATGTATTCATTGCGAAATTTGATAACGGCTCTGATGCAATTTGCTGAAATATCACAGGCCTTTTGTTTAAATGCAATTTCTTTGACAGCGGCAGTGGCATGTGACGTGCGGGGCAAGAAAACAAAGGTTGACGTCTTCACTGACTGTTGCATTTATTATAATGTAATATAGTATTAAGAAGGAGGTAGGCTGGATACCTTTAGCACCACAGCAGCTCTCCAAAGTGCCTCTCTATACAAATACTGAAATGTTTCCATTCACATTCTCCTCCTCCGCAGTCTGGACTTTCAGAACGTGCCTGGACCTGCTGAAAACAACTTTTCTTTTCTGTTTTTTTCTCTCAAAGCCCTTCACTTTAACAAATGTTAAGAGACCTTGCACTTTCTTTCACTTTCTTTAATATAACGGTGGCACGTTTTCAACGTCCAGGTGCCAAATGGGCTAAGAATGCCAGTGGGTGCGTTGTCGTGGTCTCCACACAACCTCCATCCTCATTCGTAACGGGACGCTTTTATTCCACATCCACAGTCTCAGTCTATATTAATATGACTAGATGTGCAGGAATGATACAGGCATATTTATGACGTATTATGTTCACAATGTTTACAAACACGAAGACAGGAAAAATAGTTGGCTTGCATATAAAAGCTGTTATTTGCGACACCACAAATAAATAAATAAATAAATAAATAGGAGAACAAACACATAAATAATAAATAAATAAACAATGCCTAAATAAATAAATAAACAGGAAAACAAACACATGAGTAAATAAATAGGAAAACAAACAAACACACAAACAAACATAAAAAACAAACAAATAAATAAATAATACGATAACGATAACGTGGGACAACATAAAGGCATTCGTTTCATAAACGATTATTTCTACTCTTTCTGAAAGTTTTTTTGTTTTTTTTTGCTCAGTAGTACTAGTGTAAGTAGAGAAGATCAGTATATATTTCCACTATAGCTCCATGAGTCGCTCCTATAATAGACGTAATAATAAAAGTGTCAGCTGGGAGCGTGGCTCCAGGCGCGAGCACCTGTTGAGCAGCTCCGCGCGGACTCACAGTGTGATGTCGCGTGGCAGAATCACAGCTCTCCGCTGGCGCTGCGGTCCATGCGATGAGAACGTGGAACCTCGAGGAGACTTTAAAGAGAAGGTTCCTCCGGGCAGGGCAGGGACTCAGTGCCGTGGCAGGGCGCCTCTTCCCGGCTTTTTATCACATCCACCCCCCCCCCACACACACACACACACACCTCACACCTCACACACACACAACCGTGTTTACTCAGCTCAGCCAATGGCAGCGCGCGCTGAACCCGGATTCTCCAGAAACTTCACCAGTTCAGCATCAGTCCAGTCCTCCTCTCCAGCTTTCAGGAGACAAACCAGTCCACAAGGTGACACAAAACCTTCTTTTTTGTTTTTATTTCTTCCTCGTTTTTCTTCAATAGAAAAGACGCGCAGAATGACAGAGTATGCGCTGGAGGAGGATTCTGGCGCTAATTAGCATAATCATATGCTTTAATTGGCGCTGCTAGGCAACGCGGCGCGTCCTCTATTAATTGGCCAGCTGTAGACTCGCGCCACGCGCGTGTTCACTTGAAGGGAAAGTCCGCGTGTCTTTTAGCATTCCTGTACAGTTAAAGTGTTAATCTGAAAGTAAAGTCAGCCGCTTGTTTAATGTAAAGCATGTTTTAGAGAAAGTCAGTTCTTCACAGTGCAGGTGGCAGGAACCAGACATCTAAAGCTTCTACAAGTTATCTCACTTAGAGCTGTTATATGAAATGACTACAGATATGTTGTCTGATGCCTGAAGCATTGTTTAACGAGAAGGTTTTGAGAAGGTTTGTATTATTATTATATTATTATTATTATTATTATTTTTATTATTATTATTATTATTATTATTCATGGTGGATAGGCAATTGCATAGCGTTTTAAGTCAAAATACCCAAAGCATTTTTTATCACAGCTATTTTATCATTGTCAACTGTGTTTAAAAATATTGAAGATATGTGGATGGGAAATAT